>PVKN010043138.1:0-10289 GCA_004027915.1 Capromys pilorides | reverse complement strand
CTTGTTAGCTTTGCTGTCTCTTGCCATCATGAACTGTTGCCCTCTGCCATGTGCCAGTGAAGTATGAACTGAAACCTCCACAAACTGTGTACTCAATAAACTTTTCCTTCCTGAAGTCTAGGCATCATGGATTTTGTCCCATTAATGAGAGAAAAATAACCATCATAGGGGCCTTAAGAATGGAGAGGGAGGGTTTGGGGGGGATAGCTCAGGGGTCTAAGTGCCTACCCAGCAAATGCAAGGTCCCGAGTTTAATCTCTGGAATCACATACAGTGCTGGCCCTGGTGGTGCGGTGGTACTCGCCTATAATTCCAGTGCCAGGGAGGCTGAGACAGAAGGATCACTATGAGTCTGAGCTGCATAGTAAGACACTGTACCAAATAAACAAACAAATAAATATATAATGGAGAAAGATGGGCAGAAGCCAGAGGTGTCAGTCTGATGTTGGAGTTGGGGTCAGGGAATGTTGACTCATATAGCCTAATTGATGGCAGCTCTAAATACACGTGGAAAAATCGCTTTGGCATAAGACAGGATGAACATAGAAGAGGCAATGCAGATTTATGTATTGGTATTATAATACTTAATAGACAACTACATATACAACCCTGTACCTTAGGAGAGGGCTCTAAGAAGATTATAAGTTCAATAATGGGGATGACTGGATATGCAGAGAAGGTATAAAGAAAGAAAAGATCCAGTTTATGCATATTATTGGTGCCTAAAAATAGCCCCAAATTTAAGACTCTTGGGGACATTGATTTATTTAGTCACAAGTATACCCACTTGGCAGGTTAGTAAGAACAAACTGTCTCTATTCCATGCAGTTACAGATGGGACAACCTGACTGGAGGGGGAGGAACCACTTCCACCATTCCTGGCAGGGAGGCTTAAGTACAACTCACTTAAGCAGCTGGCAAGTCAGCTGGCAAGTCAGCTGGCACATCAGCTGGGAGGTCAGCTAGACCAACAGACCAGGATCTCAATTGCTTCATTACTTGGGTCTTTCTGGGGATGGTCATGTTTTCTAGGATGGTGTTTGCTTGGGATGAAGTGAGCATTCCTTAGAAGTCATATATTTCCTGCTATTCACAAGCTCTGCCTATCTTAAGGAGAGGAGACACAGGCTCTTTCCTCCTCACTAGGGATGCAGAGCTCTTAGGAGCATAGAACCCCAGTCCTGAGCCTGCAGCCTCCAACAGTGCCCAGGGGAGCAATCTGTACTACAGATCAGAGAAGAGAATTCTCTGGACCATGCTAGCTCTCCTAGGTGCTGATGCCCAGGGAACCGTCCCAGTCCTCAACGGCAGCGTGTCATCCCCGATGCCTCCTCTCCAAGTCCACTCCACACAATGTGTCAAAACTGAGTTCCACAGAGACACTTTGAAGACAGGTGCAAGAGCTTATGAAGCGGTGTGTACACACTCCTCCCGCTCTAATCACTGGCAGGGCTTTTCAGGGAGAGCATTTTCCAGGACATGGCAAATATCGTCTGACACCAGCTAGTCCCAGATGACTGGCAGGCAAGCACTCAGAGAGAGCTGCTCATTTCACTGGCTTCCTGCTCAATGTCTCTGCTTGGAGAGCACTCTGGAAGCATCTTCTGAAGTTGCATTAACCTTCTGGGCCAGGACACAGGCCCTTAGGCCATCTGTTCATGGCAGCAGATTGGAGAATAGCTTCTGTTCCCATTTGTCAGAGCTCTGCATAGCAAAGGAATGTTAGTGTGGCTTCCTTGTAACAAATGAAAACCTGCAGGCCTTCTTGATAATGGAAGAAGGCTACAAGTCAGTATGAGCATTTGGGACCTGAGGATGGATGCCCCCAGAATTAAGCATCTTCCTTTCTGTGCCCATTTATTCCATGAAAAATTGTTGAGCTGTGACACTTTGCCAGGCGCAGGTTGCCTGGGTAAGTAGCATCTCCCTGCCCAGCACAGGGATAGATGGAAATGGAAAAAGCCAACATCAGAGTCATGGAGTCAAGTTGGCAGGATTCAGCCCCTCCAGGCCATCCTAGCTCAGTAGGCACATGGTAATTGTTCTTGGGCTCTGCAGTTTTGCAGCTGTGAACAGTGGCTTGGCAAAGGCGGGGGTTGAAGCTCCTGTGAAATGACAGCCTGAGGGAGCCAGCACTGCCCATCCTCAAGCATACTGAGGACACAGAGCCTGGCACCTGCATGCTGGACAGCAACCTCTTTGGCAAGAAGCCAGTGCTTTTGCTGCCCCTACTGATGATTTACATTTCTGCACCATTTTATAACTTTCAAAGTTCCTCAATAGGCAAAGGGCCAGAATGACTCCTGAATGAATACTAAGGACAATTTTAAGGACAAAAGAGTTGGTGCTGTGAGACTCAGTCCAGCTGTCTGGACTCCCAAAGCTGGTCATCACTTACAATCATGTGCCTTAGGCCAGCTTCTCCCATTTCAGAGTGCTACCATCATCTTGAGACCTTGTTAAAACACCAGATGTTATTTAAGAGGGTTTTGTGCTGGAGTGTGGAATTCAGTGTTTCTAACAAGCATCTAGGAGATGCTGCTCCAAAGACCACACTCAGTTCAGTGAGGGTTAGATTGGCCTACCAATCAGTGTTTTGTAAATAAGTCTTCTACACACACACACACACACACACACACACACACACACACACACACATGCAGGCACACTTACTGGTATTGTTTGTGGCTGCACAGTGGAAAGTCTAGCAGTTTCAGTGGAGACACAAAGCCTACAATATTTACTTTTCTTGTTTGTTACAAACTTGTGCGCACGCCCCTGATCTACAGTTTAGCAAGGCTGCTGATTCCAATTCTCTGGGAAATTCTCCAACACAGGCTACCTGGGCCCCTTTCTGCAGTGATGCTGATGTAATGGCTCTAGGATGCAACCTGGGCATGGAGATGTTCAAAGGCTCCCAGGCAGTGTGAGTGGGCTGCAGGCCCAAGTGGGTTAAGTGGGGCACCACTGGATGTCCTCCTTCCCTCCCTTCCTTCCTTTTCTCCTTGCCTCCTCCCCTGTTCAGCCCTGTGATTTTCATTTTTAGATCTGGAATTTGCAGCTGATTCCTGCAGCTGCTTTGGGAACAGATTTTAAGGAGAAAGTTAGAATGCACAGCTGAGTTCTATAGCTCCCCCACCTCCAGCACATTTATATGCAAATCGCCGAGAGCCTTGTTGTCGCAACTACTAAAATTGAATCACAATCCAGAGATCTTTTTATGTTTAACCTTCCCTGGTTTTTCTCTTTGCATTTCTGGGCATCTCTCCCTGTCTTTTGTTTTGCTCTTGTATCCTCCAGTGCATGGTCAGCCTTTTGCTGCCTCCTTATTAATCAATACAAATTAAGCCTCATTTTCTTATAGCTGTATTTGCAGGGAGTAGATGGTATTTAGTATCTGCTGATTTCCATGGGGAGGGCAGCATCCTACTGTGTAGGAATAGGATGAAATTATTTGTCAGTCAGAAGCTGATAACAGAGGTAGTAGTTGTCTGAGGAGGAGGTGATTTTTGAGAAGCTACCCAATCTGCTTCACTTCCCAGTAGGGTGGGAAGGATTTTGGAACAACAGTTACCTTTTTTTTGTCTTGATCACTTCCAAGAGGGAGACTTTAACTCTAGAAAAGTAAAAATTGATTCCATAGATTTTGTAAAGAGTCCCAATCCCAACATGTTGATATAGGAGTCTGGGCTTTGGCTTGCGAAATGGTGGCAGTTCACATTTTATTTGAAAATAATTTAGACTTCTAAGAAAGATGCAAAAGAACTAAGAAATGTGAGTTTATGTATTTCAGGCAGCCCTCCTAAATGTTCATCATTTGCATAACAGTATAAGGATCAAAATTGAGGAATTAATTGATATTTGTTCTACAGACTTACCTCAATTTGCCAGTTGTTGTACTGATGCTCTTCACCAACACCCTGGTTGTATGCAGTTGGCCTAACTTAGACTGCTTTAACTGGGGATAATTTCTTAGTCTGTCTCTGTCTATCAGGACCTTGATGCTTTGAAGTTAAGTTGTAGAATGCCTATCTACATTTGGTTGTGGGGAGCCTACCCTATATGATTCTAATGAGCAGTGACAGTTGAGAACACTGGTCACAGACACGGGGGAACATGACCATTTAGTTAGTAAATAGTCTCTTAAGACCGTGAGAAAGCCGACATTAGGCTCTGCAGAGTGCAAAGGCCAACAGAACTTGATGATGATGGTGATGATGATGATGATGATGATGATGATGATGGCCGGCTCAGCCTGCCCTGGGGGTGGGGCTGGCACAGCATGTGGTGCCAGGGATCAAACCGCAGTCCCTGTAGTTGCCTAAGCTTTCCTAAGCAGGCGCGTTAGACCACTGAACCATCTTGCCAGCCCAAGGCCAACAGAACTTTGACCCAGCTTTGTTTCCTCTCATCCTAGGTCTTCCCCTTAGATTTCCTCTTTGTACCTCTTCATCCAGGTCTCAAGTTATTAACTCCAGCCATTTGGCATCAAGTTCTCATGCCACCTGGATGTTGTGTCACTTTCGTTTCTTTTCTCCCCCCCACCACCCAATGTTGAATCTTATCTCTGTTCTGCAGAAAATCAGGGTAGGACAGCTGAGTGTAGACCCATTAGCCTGCATGGTTCTGCATGATGGGCCTGCTCTTCCTCCAAGCTTCCTCTCACTGAGCATGGTGTTTCTCAGGTCTCTGCATTTGCTCTAATGATAATAGTATCCTTCTTTCTTTCTGATCTTTCTTTCTTTCTTTCTTTCTTTCTTTCTTTCTTTCTTTCTTTCTTTCTTTCTTTCTTTCTTTCTTTCTTTCCTTCCTTCCTTCCTTCCTTCCTTCCTTCCTTCCTTCCTTCTTTCCTTCCTTCTTTCTTTTGAGACAGAATCTTACTACATTTCCCTGGCTGGGCCTTGCTTGAAGTTTCAATACTTCTGACTCATTCTCCTGAGTAGCTGAGATTACAGGCACACATCACCATGCTGGGTTCCTCTTACTTCTTTAGTATTGCCCTTGCCAGTACCTTTCTTCCCACAGTCTTATTATTTTCCTATCCTCTGATCCCTAGGAAGAGAAATTTTGCCTGTTTTGCTTATCCTTGTCTCTCAAAAAATAAGGACAGGGTTTATATGAAAGCAAAGTCTCAACATATACTTATTGAGTGAAAAAAATAGCAGTGAATAGTAGTAAATAGATGTTGACTGCTTATTAATGGACTGAGAGGAGATCCCATTTATAACAGAGGGAAATACTTCAGGCTCTATCTTTTTTCAATTTTTCAGCTTCCTATTGTGTAAACTACCATTCCTTTTCTGGAACTCTTAATTTTTCTAGTTCATTTGTTCTATTTATCTGTCTATCTATCATCTATCTATCTATCTATCTATCATCTATCTATCTATCAGCTATGTATCATCTATCATCTATCATTTATAATCTATCTATTTTCTTTTGGTCCTGGGGATTCAACCCAGCTCTATCACACTGAGCTATATACCCAGCCTACATTTTGTTTTGAGATAGGACCTTCCTAAGTCACTAAGTTGCCCAGGACTAGGCCTAAACTCACAACCCACCAGCCTCAGCCTCCCAGAGTGCTGAGATTACACACCCTCACCATCCCCCAGGGCTCATCTGTTTCTCTGTGCAAGGAAGAATAACCCTTGAGATGAGCCAGCCAAGGCATCTCTCTCTCTTCTACAGGAGTGGAGTGGCAGCAGAGACTCAAATACAGAATTTTCTCTTTTATCCTTGTAGGTAAAGGTTGTAATGAAAGTTGGAGCATTCAGTGTGACCCTGAAACTCTCCCTCTGGTGCTTCTCTAAGTGACATTTCTCTGCTGGCTTCATATCAGTAGGAAAAAAAAAATCATTTTTGCAATAAAAACCAGCCACCATTACTCCTCTTTATTTTCCTTTCCTTTCTTTTTCACTCCTTTCCTTTATACCCCACTGGGGAATGAACCCAGAGCCTCACAAATACTAGATTAGTGTTCTCCCATTAAGTTGCACCCCAGTTGTTTTGAAAATGAACAAACAAACAAACAAACATTTAATTTCTGATACAAGACCTTTCCCAGTCATCTCCTACTTGTGATGCACCTACTTCAGGCTCTCTAGTAGCTGTTATATGCCAGGTAACGTGGGTACATATGTGTATGTGAAAATCACCTTCACTGATTCTAATTGGTAAATGGTTTTCACCACTTTATGGGTGTGATGACTGAGACTGAGATTAAGGTAGGCAGTAAACTATAGGACTGAGATTTCTACCCTTGCTTTTCTGTTTTTATTTTTTAGTATAGTGACAGAATTACATTTTATTTATCCTTGATAATCCAATTGGGGGCTTTCAAAATTATTCAACTTTGAATATCTTTACATGAAGAATTATTCAAAAGTTCATTATTCATGGAGTCATAAATATTTCGGACCAAAGTAAAAGATGCTTTAATAGTATCCCAAGAAGAACATATCCCTGTCCAAGACATCGTATCCATTTCAGTTTTTAGCAGCACAAAAGGCTGCATTCATTAAAGGTTTTATTAAGTCTTAATAATTTTCTTTGCCCTCCAACTAATGAGTCATAGGTGATAGTTTATAGCCCCATCTTTCATATTATTGCTTACATGAGTAAAACTTAAGTAACTGTTCTTAACAAAGTTGGAATGTTTAAAACTATTTTGAAGCAAGGATGATGTTGCTGTTATGTGGGAATTTGTAAACAGTGTTAATTTAGCTTCAACACAGAATTCTTTCTTTTGCCCAAAATAGTATCCTAAAAGTGAGCAGTATGTAAATCTTTGTATAATGGTAGACTATAGCTACTCTTCCTTCATATGGTAACTATACCACATACAAAGAAAATATTGTCCATGGGCCAAGGTGGAAAGAGGTTTGGGCAAATGACCTCGTTGGCTGCATATTAACTTTCAGAGACCAGGTGAATGTTCACTTCAGCCAGGAAAGCAATATTAAAGTTTCCACAAAGCTGGAATTTGTGTATTTTATTCTGCAGGAAACACTGGCTTTTCAATGCTTCAACAAGTGCTGTTCATACTGTTCAGTGTTTGGATAGCTGCCTGAAACGCAGCAGAAATATGAAGAAGCTGGCATCTTGCAGGCAATACAGGGTTTAGTTGCTTTAGGGACAGAAAGAGCATGGATATTCTGACTTAAAAGTAGGTTGTAGCTGCGTAACTGTGTGGCTGCAACATTCTTGGAATCTGTTTATCTTTTCTACCTTTAAGGGAAGCTGCCTGCCAATCATTTCAGTATAGCACCATTGTTCTCAACGTGTGATCCCTGGGGCCAAAGCAACAACTGCATCACAGTAAAGTTGTTAAAAAGTGTAAAATCCCAGCTTCCTACCTATGATTTTCTGAGTGAGAAATTCTGTTACCATCCAAGTCTGTAATTATGAAGGCCTGCAGGTGATTATGGTGCCAGGTCGAGTTTATGACCCTAAGGCAGTGGTTAGGACAGTAACCTTTGGCTGCAGGCTTCTCAGGTTCAGAGGCAACCCTGCTGCTTATTGAATATAAAGCCTGAAAATTAGTTTCTTGGCATCTTAGTTTACTGATACATAAATCTGAGATAAATATTGCCCTTCTCTCATAGGATTGAGCTAACCTATATAAAAGTATTCAAACAATGAAGAATGATATTTGACATTAGGTATTTATACCTTCTCTATTTTATGCTTTTGTTTTTTGCATTTATTTTATTACTTTTAATAAGAAATAAGATTGAGACAGTTTCAAAACATGTTATTAGGACAGCCACAATAATTGATACAATGCATATTGTTGTCTCCATTGTAGTTGTTCAGAGTACAAGATGCAGAGATGGTAACTTTTCTAAACACTATTGGTACAAATATTTCTTCTCATTGAACTAGGAGAAAGTAGCTGTATACATAGACCAATATTTCATAATAGTAGTGGGTTATTAGCAGAATTGGCATTGTCAGAGGCTGTTGACTTGAGCCTTTTACAGCTCAGCATACTAATCTAGCTTTACTTTTTATGCCTCATGGTTAAACTTTTCTGCTGGGTGGTTAAGTCCAAGTTAAAGCATTTGCTAAAATTCACAAGCTGAGCCCCATATTTGCTTGCTGCTTGCCCCCCTGCATCCTTGAGCAAGAACCTGACACCTCTGAGGATGCAATTATGACAGACTTTGCCAGTCCCGGCTGCCTGTGAGTGTGAGTGGAGCAGTATGAGGTCACCTCATGGCATCAGGTGAATTGGAACCAAAGGCACATCACTTAGCTTCAGGAAGAACCCAGACCTCTGCTGTGGTAGCAGGAAGCATTTGATAACCACATGCTGTGTTCCTGTGTTTTGGACACGGCAGGCAGAGAGTCTCATGAACCAGCTCTGTCGGGCCCTTTAGCACTTGTTTACAAAGTGGATGGCTGTGTAAAAAAGGATGATCATTCAAGAGACAGTGACATTTACCTAGCTTTTGCCTCCTGACTCACTGCGCAGAACCAAGTGGCTCAGACAAGAGATTAATGGGGCTGGAGGCTGAGGCAGTCAGGAAAAGGCATTGGAGCAGAATATTTGGAAACAGATTGTTATTCAAACCAAAGCCTAGGCTTGTCAGGAGCCTGGATGAGCAGGGATATTGTTTTTCTCTGGAACATTTCAAGAAGTTGCATTTATAACAGATGGCTTTTCCCTTTAATGTTCCAGCTCAGCTGGGTTTGCAAAATTGATTGATCCATTTTCCCTTTTTTGAGGGGGAGTGTAGGGTATTTAGGGAGGGACATGGGGAAAAACAGTGCTCTCTCTATATACAAAATATGATAAAGCTATGTTAAGGTTTATCTGAAACACTAAAGAATAAATAACAGCCCAAAAACAGTTGAAAATAAGAGTGGAGGAATGTAATTTGCTCTACTAGACATCAGTGAATATTGTAAACTACACTAATGAATGTGGGGCAGTAGTAAAAGAAATGGGAGGGCTAGCAAAAAAATAGACCCTTACATAGATGTAAAGTAAGTTTGTGTTAAGGAAAACCAAATACAGGGCAAGGCAATAGGATATGTCATCAACCCTGCATCCTTATTATTAAATTGGTGCTAGAACCTTTTGAAAGCTACTCAGTCAAGTTATTTGTCTCTAAATACCAAACACCAAAATAAATTCAAGGTGCACTAGATATGCAGGTGGAAACGGAATCACATACAAATACTAGAGTAAGTGAAAGGAAAAGGATATGCGGTGACCCTCTAGAACATTTCCCTGTCTCTAGACAGAGAAAGACTTGAAATTCAAAGCCATTACATATTGGGACATAGAAAAATGAGAAATATTTGCCTCCCTGTGGGCTGGGTTTTCTTTTGATTTTCTTAATAACAAACGAAAATTACATTCCCGGGATTGAGGCTATACAAACATGTCTTCTACCATATCCTAGAGTTTCTATCTGAGACATTCCAACACAAGGAGCAAGACATAGATTTTTGGCACAACCCTCTCCCCCCATGAGCCTTCTGTCTACCATGGAATTGCTTTTTTTTTTTTTTTTTTTTTTTTTTAGGGGAAGGTCTACATGGACTCTCAGACTTGTAGTGATCCACCTGTTACAGCCTCCTAAGAGCTGGAATTACAGGTGCACACCACCATGCCCAGTCTCAATGGCAGCACAGCAGGCTTGGGAATTGAACTCCTACACCCTGTGCCTGCTTATAGGTGCTTTAATCTGCTGAGCTATTTGTCCATCCCTACCATGGAATTGCTTTGACCACCCTAGATATTCAGGTGATGCTCCTCCCTAAGCTAGTGTGGCTCAGTTGGTCTTGAGGAGTGGAAATACAGAGCTGGGCCACAGCATACAGCTGAGACTCAGAAGAAAGAAAACAGAAGCAATTCTATGAGATCATCAAGCACATTTCATTTTCCTGCTGGGTACTTGACCAAGCTTTGTTTTTTTTTTTGCCATTATAGCTCATAACATGTGGGAAGCAGTGATGTGCAACCCCTCCTGTGTCTGAGTCTCCACAGTCTCTGTTTTTTCCTATTCCATGGCGACCTTGGAAGCTATATGTTGAAGCTACAGTACCATGTGATGGAAGCCTGTAGGGGAGCTGCTTTGTGCACTCTCAGGAGGCCGAGTGCAGGTGAGAGTCAGCCTTCATGCTCAGCCACACATAAGTCATTGACTCTTGGAGATCGCCTGGATCAGCCTAACAGCCTCCTCCCATCTGCGTCCACATTCCATTTCACCCCAGGAAGAATGGCTATCATCAAGAAATCAACCAACAACAAGTGTTGGGGAGGAAAAAGGAAG
>PVKN010043137.1:0-10275 GCA_004027915.1 Capromys pilorides | reverse complement strand
GTCCTGTCTGGTTAAAGGGTAGCTGTCAGTTGCTAGGCAACCTAGGGTCATGTGTTCCTAACCTCATGAAGGTGTAAGTACAGTTTTGTTGCAAAAAAAAAGGAAAGAAAAAAAAAATATGTGTATACACAACAGAGTTATGATAGATATACAGCTACTTTCTCTTAGTTCACTGAGATTAATAGTGCTTAGACCGGATGCCATGTCTACATCTTGTCCTCTGAATAACTACAGCAAAGACAACATCTGAGCAGATAGTTGGTAACTATTTCAGAGAAACCTATGCTCCTGAGCAATAAATATATAAATGTAGCTTGACAAAATCTGAAAGAGAGCTTATTGTTATAAGACTACCTCTTTTGTCTTCCCAGAAAACATGACTTACTAATCCATTAGGAATTCACCCTGGAAAAGAGGATTTTTAAGAAAAAGAAAGAAAGGATTTAAAATCTATGTATATCATTTTTCTTAAAGCTCCATTGTGCTTCTTGAGGACTTCATATTCAACAAAACTAGAAAGTCAATACTGCCAGGAAGTTAATAAAAATAATTAATTTGTAACTTAAATTGCAAATTCTGCTCAGACCCAGTATTGTCCAATAGGTAGCATTGTAACTTTAAAAAGAAATAAAACAAAAATACTCTGAAAGTTGTGGAAACACATTTACCTTGCAACTTAAAAGAAAAAAAATTAAATGTGTTTGGTACAGGGTCTCACTATGTACCTTGGACTCCTCGTCATCCTCCTGTTTCAGCCTCCCCAGCACAGGGGCTACAGGTGGCCTGCTCAGCATGTGGTGCCAGGGGTCAAACCCAGGTACCTCGATTGCAAGGCAGGCACCGCGACTTTAGAAGTTTTTCTTTCAAAAATATTCAGGAAAGAAATCATAAAATGAAATAACAATGTACAATATATCCTCAAAGTAGTAAATTACTGAAATGAGAATTTTCTCCTGCATCATAGTTATAGTAAGCATGGTGAATTACTTTTGTAGTGTGCTCAAATCTTGACTGTTCTACAATAAATTTTCATTGCACTAGAAATTTGCCCTCAGTTTAAATTAAGTGTCCCAGAAAATAATTCCGTGCGAACGCCGTGCCGGCCAGGCAGATCAACCCATGCCCTGCAGGTTGGTCCCAGCAGCCCCACTGCTCCAGGGGTCTACTCACTCACTCCTCCAGGGACCTGGAATCAGGTCCTCTTCCTGTCTCGGGGGATCCATGTGGCCAGCAGACTCCTCGCTGTGTGGAGGCTTTTTCTGCACAATTTACTTTTCTTTTCATTGGTATTTTTAAAAATAACACAATCATAAAAAATTAGACATGATAGAGAATTTTTCTACACAGAATAATAGATATTCAACAATGGTTGTTACATTGTATAATGTTGTCTTCAACAAGCCTTTACATTATCAGATATAGGAATGTAAAATTTATTTATTTATTTATTTATTTATTTATTTATTTATTTTCAGCTTTTTCTTGAAAAGTTTGTTTAAAAGTTGTTTGATCTACTATGTCAAGGTCCAGTAATTTTCACCAAATAAATATTTCACTTCCTTTGTTAGATTGAGTCCTAAAAAGTTGACTTTTGTGGGTGTTACTGTGTGGAGCATAGCTTCCCAACTTCCCTCTGGGGGTGTCCACTGTGCATACAAATGCTATTAATTGTTGAGTGCTGACTTTGCATTCTGCTATGCCAATGAATTTGGTTATTATACCTAAAAGTCTTTTGGTAGACTTTTGGGGGTCTTCTATGTAGAGGATAAAATCATCTGAAAGTAATGATTTCCCTCTTATTTTCCCATCATTATTCCTTTCATCTCTCTCTCTCTCGTCTAATTGCTCTGGCTAATATTTCCAGAACTATATTGACTAGGAGTGGAGAAAGTGGACATCGTTGTCTTGTCTCTGATTGTAAGTTGAAAGCATGGAGTTTTTATGTACTTAGCATGATATTGTCTGTTGGTTTGTCCTAGAATGCTTTTATCAGATTGAGGCAAAGACTATCTACTTCAATTTTCTATAGGGTTTTTATGATGAATGAGTGTTGGACTTTGTCAAAGTCTTTTTCTGCATCTACTGAAATAACCATGTGCTTTTCTCTCCGCTAATGTGGTGTATTACATTTATGGTTTTGCATACACTGAAGCACCCATGCGTTCCTGGGGTGAATCCTGCTATATAATGGTGTGTAATCTTCTTTCTCATTTTTTAACGTATTTTAGTATAAGGTCTACAGGGTCTCACTACACAGATCAGACTCATAGTGATCTTCCTATTTTCAGCCCCCAATCCCTGGGATTATAAAGTGTGTGCCCCCACATCCAGTCTCAGTCACCGTCTCAGCATGCCCCAAGGCAGGGCTGGCACTGCATGCCAGGGGTCGAACCTCAGTCCCTATGCTTTCCTACACAAGTGTTTTAGTCCAATGAGCTACCTGGTATGTAATCTTTTTGATGAATTGCTGCATTCTGTTTGCTAGTATTTTATTGAAGATTTTCGCATCTCTTAATTAGGGAGATTGGCTACTAGTTCTCTTCTTTTGGTTTGGGCTTTCTCTGGTTCTGGTATAACAGAAACACTTGCATCCAGAAATGAATTAGGGAAAGTGCTTCCTTTTCAATTTCTCTGTTGAGCTTGAGGAGTGTTGGCTTAAATCCTTCATAAATTTCTTGTAGACTTCAGCTATGAATCCATTAGGACCTTGGATTTTCTTTATTTGTAGATATTTTATTCAATTTTCAAACTCGTTCATTGATATTATGTTCTTTAAAACTTTTATATCGTGTTGATTTTGCTTTTGTAATTCATATATATCTAGGAATCTGTCCTTTTCTCTGTGTTTTCCACCTTATGAGATTAAAGATATCTGATTGTCTTCTGATTTTCTATTTTAAAAATCTTTTATTTATTCATGTATGGGGCACAGCTTGGACTTGTGGTGATCCTCCCATTTTTCAGCCTCCCCAGCTGGAATTACAAGTGTGCACCACCATGCCTGGTTTGAGCAGCAGGCGCAGGGGCCAGCATGGTATGCAGTACCAGGAATTGAACCCGGGCCCTTGCATTTGCCAGGCGGGTGCTTAGACTATCAAACTATCTCCCTAGTCCTGATCTTCTGATTTTCTATGGGCTCTGCAGTGAATTCACCCTTTTAATTCCTTATTTCATGAATTTGTTTTTTTCTTTCCTTTTTTAGATAAGGTTTACTAGGGGTTTGCCATTTTTATTTACTATTTCAAAGCTTCAACTTCCATTCTTTAATTCTTCATATTTTTTCTGCATCTAAATTGCATTAACATCTGATTAGTCCTTATAAATTTCTGTGCCTTTGGTCTTTGGTCTTGACTTCTTTTTTTCTCTAGGAGTTTGAGGTGCAACATATGTTTGTTTATTTGGGCTCCTTCTGTTTTCATGATATGAGAATTTGCCGTTATAAATTTCCCTCCTAAGATGGCTTCCATTGCAGGCCACAGCTTCCCTAACTTTTATCTACATTTTTGTTTGATTAGAAATATTGTATACTTTTCTCTTTATTTTGTTTGTGACTCATTGATTGTTCAAAAGGGTATTATTTATTTTACATATGTTTATGAAGTGTTTATGACATTTTTATGACTTAATTTGTCTACAATTTTTAATTTTGTTGCACCATAATCAGATAATAATCACTGCATCATATCAATTCCTTTGCATTTAGTGAAGCATGCTCATCATGCTAATCTATAGTCTATTTTGGAGAACGTCTCATAGGCCACTGAGAAGAACGTGTTTTCTGACATTATTGGGTGGAACACTGTGGCTATCCACTGTCTAGTTTTTCACAGGTTTGTTGTAGTTCTGCTACTTCTTTGCTGTTTTTTGCCTACTTGGTCTAACTCTTTGGGATAATGGGGCCTTTAATACCCTCATTAAAATTATGTTACTGCTCATTTGATATTTCATGTCCCTTAACATTTGTCTCACGTAATTGGCCTCTCCTTCCCTGGATGCATATAGTTGAGGATCATCTCTCTCTTGAGGATCTTTCTCTTGCGGGTTTCCCCTCAAAAGCATGTAATGACCTTCCTTATCTCTTCTAATTGTTCTTAATTTAAAGTTGATATTATCAGAAACCTGAATAGCTGCCCCTGCTTATTTCTGGGTTCCGGTTGCATGGCATGTTGTTTCCCCTCTTGACCTTCAGTCTGTCAATTTTCTTTTGAGTTAAGTGTATTTCTTGCATGCAGCGTATAGTTGAGTTCTGTTTCTTGATCCACTCTGACAGTCCGCCGCTTGGCATTGGTGGTGGGGTCGGGATCAGCAAAGCCCCTGTGGTAGTGCGGTAGGGGTGCACTCACCAAACCTCTCACTGTCAGTGGTTCCCTGTGCCCTTGGCTATGGCTGGGGGCGGAGCCAGCCACAGCTCAGCAGAACTTTGGCCATGGTGATGGGGTTGGGCTGGGCTCTCCAAGGCCCAGTAGTGCTGCGTCCATGGGCCACTACCTTCTGTGAAGAGGGGAGAGGACAGAATGCAGGTGATGACGGTCAGTATTTTTTTCATTTGTGCTAATTCTTCTTTCCATTAATATTTAAAAAAGGAAATAGTATCAAAGATTTGTCTTAAAATTAGAAACCATATTGTCTGCCAAAAATTTCTAAAACTCCCTGCCGTCTTTTCTTGATGTTTCTTGCAGTATTTCCACATTCCTAGATACAGGAGCTATCTCCACATTATGCTTCCCTTTCCAGTGCAAATCCCCAGAGAAGAGGCCTCTGGGCCACCCCACCTGCTCTCTTCTCTCTTTCTCCTCCACACCATGCTCATCCTTAGGGCAAGACCAAGTCAGACTCACACTAAGACTTTATCTAACCTCTGAGAGCTGCTTCCAAGAACCCAAGCACGCGCCCAGGCTCTCTGTCTACAGAAACTTTCATTTCCCTGAAGTTGGCATTGGCCTTGTTTTCTCATTTCCATGGCAACAATAAGTTTGTTTCTCTGGAATGCCTCAGAGTTGTCCTGTTTCTGTGATAGACATTTCATAGAGCCAAGAGTTGCATTTTATCATGGGATTCTGGAAGCACTAACTTCCTATCCTACAGCCCAACCCGGAGTCTTGCTTAGCTGCCTCCCGGTGATGTCATCTTATTATCCGTATTTTCTTTTTTTTTTATTATCTGTATTTTCATCTTGGCTGATTGTTGTGTTTTGCTCCATTACCTTTTCCTATAAAGCAAGTCACTGTCTTAGTTGCTTTCTCATTGGTCAGATCATATTCTGTCTCAGCCTGAAGGACAACAGTTTCATATTAGCTCACATCTGGGCGCCTAGTCCAGTGGTCTCCATGGAGCCCAGCAAGGCAGAGGGGATGGGAGACGGGAGGTGCTCAGGGCAGGAGGGGCAGGAGGGGCAGGAGGCAGATCCCAGCAAGGAGCCCGGGAAACACATCTTCCCGAGTCGCACCACAGTGATTGTCTCCCAGACAGCCCTGATCCTAACAGCCAGTCAGCTGTACTGGTCCTGTAATAGGTGCACTGTCTGTAATGTCCTGCCGATAATCCAGGGGATTTAGGGGGGCATCTAGCCACAAAGCGTAACACCAGTGCAAAGGAGACCCAATTCCAAGCCCTCACTGCAGCAGTGCATTCAGTACTGCGCCATTACTGTCAGGTTACAGCATGTAAAGTTGAAAAGTGAATCTTGAAATGTGAAGCAGAGCATTCATGAAACACTAACATGTGCCTGCCATGAAGTGACCTGCACGTAGGAGGACCGTAACACTTATGTCTCACAGCCTCAGCGCAGGCCCCTCACGGCTGCCTGATGAGCTCCGGGGTGGACCCGCCTGTCCTGCATGCGTGGTGCCCAGTGCTCCTCTTACCCATCCTTCTCTGCTCAGACGCTACAGTGGGGAACCTTCAACTACTCACTGATTGTTACTTGGAATATTCCCCATGGCCTATGAAATATTCATGTGTGTCTCTTTTCCCTTGTGACTAAGTCATGTGACACACATAAAAATTGAGTTTCACTTCAATGTCACCATAACTGACACAATCCCTCTGGATGCTGTGCTGGCTGCCGGGCCACCTTCAGTCCTTCCCTATGTCCCCAGCTCTGACATCCTCAGCCCCAACCCTGTATCCAGAGCTGCAGGTCCCGCCCACCCCACACCAGCTGCAGGGCGTGAGCAAGGAGGGCAGCAGGTGACTCCAGCGTCCACCCTGCGTGCCTGGCTTCCCCGGGCCACGGCTGCCTGCACTCCTGCCCTGCTGAGCACAGGGGAGGCTCCTGGGCTTCCTCCTGGGAGTCATTAAAGGTCAGGGTCCACTGTCCCTGCACAGCGCTTCCACGGTGAGGGAAGAACTCAGCAGCCATGCTAAGTGTGAGAGCGGAGTGCAGTGCACAGAATGAGTGGTCGACTAAGAAGTCTGATGAACTCACATCAAATCTGCCATGAAGCTGCTCCCACAGCAAGGGAGCTCTCGGCCCACCAAGTCCTGCAGAAGTATTCTAGGAAGAGACACAGCTTCTCAGCTGGCAAAGACAACTCGGAATATAAACCCTCTTGAAGATAAAGCAGCCATTGATAACAGTGAATTGCTTTTCCCACAAAGTAAAACAGAGCTTGTCCTACTTTAGTTGACCTTGATAGGCCCCACCTGGAGTGTGGCACCAGGGTCCACCGCGCAGTGGCCTGGGGGTCGGGGCGGCAGCAGCAGCTCTTTCACTGGGGCTCACGTCCTCACCTAATGTTTCCTAGGCTCTCAAGAGAGATTTATTTGGGTGATAGAACTGAAGCTCACGCAGCTAAAAAGGCTTACTTCCAAGAGAAGGAAGAGGAACTTCTCTAAAGAAAGGAAAACAGTGGACACCACTTGGAAAATGGAGAAAAATTCAAATGTTTTAGTTTCTTTTAATTGTCATAATGATTTAAGCATACACACTTTTGTAATTACTTTTTGTTTTATACGTATTTCCTTATATTAGTCTTACTTTGAATTTAGTTTTCTTATATTAGTGCTGTTTGATATATTTTTTAAATGTATTTGACACAGGGTCTCACTATGCAGCTTGGACTCCTAGTGATCCTCATGTTTTCAGCCTCCTGAGTGCTGGGCTCACAGGCGTGGGGGAGGCTGGTTCAGGGCACCTCAGGGCAGGACCAACGTGGCATTCCATACTGGGCATTGACCCTCCATCCCTGCGCTTACCTAAGTAGGTGCTTACTCTACCGAGCTATCTCGCCAGCCCTTTTGTTAGTATTGTTTGAAATTCATGTACTTTGCCTGAGGATGGGGGTGGGGCTGGCATGGTGTGCAGTGCTGGGGAGTGAAGCACTATCTGCAGTTGCCTGAGCTTGCCTAAGCAGGCGCTTTAGACCGCTGAGTTGTTTTGCTCAGGTCTGAGCTTTCTGATGGATCTAAAATGAGAATGGAAAATATCCTGCTTCTTCTTTGATTAGAAGAACATTAGTTTCAATGTTTCCACATCAGTCATCTTATATGATTACACTGTACTGAGTAACATATGCTTCAGAGCAATGTAATGTTTGACACTATTCTGAAATATTTATTTTGTGTTACATTATTATGTGTCATGTGATAAAGCACTAGAGCACCCCTTCAAATTCTTCATCTTAAAATAATGATCCCCTCAGACACCAAAGGTGGTGAGGATTAAATACACTGCTTCATGTGCCTTATGCCCCTAAGCAAGCTGGAACACGCTTCATTCAGCGCATGATGCTGTGGCTGCTGCACCCTGGGCCCAGCGCCCTGGGGTCTCCTGCACTCAGTGTCACCCTGCCCCTCCCTCTCACCTGTTCTCATCCCTTGGCTGAAGTCACCAAGTGCGCTGACCTGATGTCTTTCCTGTCTCTTCAGAAGGGCCCACCACACCTGCCACGCTCTCAGCACTGACTCTGTCCTCTCTTGATCTCCTCCAGGACAGCTCCAAGTGGAGGGACCACAGTTTCCCGTCATCGCCCTGGTGGGAGAAGCGGTGGTGCTGCCCTGCCAGCTCAGCCCACCCGAGGATGCTCGGGACATGGAGATCAGGTGGTACTGCGACCAACGAGCTGTGCTGGTGCACGAGTACTGGGATTCTCGGGACCACACAGAGCAGCAGAGTCTCCAGTACCAGGGGAGAACGGAGCTCCTGAGGGAGAGCATCATGCAGGGCCAGGTGGCCCTGAGGATCCAGCCCATCCTCCCTGGAGATGAGGGAGACTACAGCTGCATCTTTGTGAGATCTGCCGAGCTCGGCCACGCAGTTTGAGCTGCATGTCGCAGGTGAGCACTGATGACGCAGACCTGCTGTGTTTTTATTCAACCAGGACTCACCTGTATGTGTGGAAAATGCGGCTGAGCCTGTGGGAACACCACAGTGCAACGGCAGGGGTTAGCGCTTACATTCATCTTGTCAGTCTTTGTCAAGTCCTGTGTTCTTTAATAGAAAAGGTTTCTATCACCTTTCCCTGCCATCACAGTTGTTGCAGGGAAAGTTCGCTCATGGAATCCATGTCTCCTGACTTGGAGAGTCTCAGAGCTTATTTCAGTCCGGGGATTTCCTTGTCAGCTGCTAGAACAAGAAGTCAGTGCACAGGGACAGAAGGGACTTCGACAGCGTACACTCAGGACCTCGGGGTCTACTGCCTGAGGACCTAGGCCCTCGGGGCAGCCTGTGCTATCACCTCCCTCTCCTCCCCAGTTGCTGACTGGAGGGAAGAGCCTGCCCAGAGGGGATGGAAGGTCGGGAAGGGTTCACAGCTCAGCCGTGAGCTGAGCCCAGGCAGCTCGTTCTACTGCGTCTCAGGGCCATGTACTGAGCTCAGGGGTGGAATCCTCTCTGTCTTTTATTCAAAGTCTTCAGCAAATGCTAACCAAACACGATCGCTAGCACCCAAATCCTGGCCATGGAGACGCAGGAAGAGTCTGATCTCCAGGCCCACCAACCTGCGGGCCTCCTGTGCTTCCCATCTGTGGCAAAAAATAAAGAGTTTTTCAGAGGCATCACCTGAGTTCTAGAAAGGAGTAAGGCCCAGGTAGCTGGAGCTTCACCTAGACACATCAAGCACAAAATAAAATCCAATTTGGATGACTCCAAAGCTGGAGGCTGCTGGGGCGGAAGCCGTGCTTTGCAGCGGCTCTTTCCAGGGCTTGGGCGACCGTGGTCTCATAGCTGCCCACTAAGAGCCGTGAGTCGTACAATTCTTACGTAGTTTAGGGTCCACTGGAAAGAATGGGTTTGCCAGCAAGTTTCCTACGGGAAATGTGTGACCTCAGCTCCTGCCAGCCAGAGCCTTCGCGCCTCTCCACATGCCGCCTGCCTGTTGTGGGGTAGAGATCAGCACCCCGTGGGCTCCAAGGCTGCCTTCGGCCTGCAGGAACCCACAGCATGTAAAGGTGGGCTGACAAAGGCAGCAGCAGGGAGGGGGAGGCTGACTGTGCTCCTAGCTCACGCAGATGCAGCTCCTCAAGAGCTCTGCACTCTGCTGGGGGACCCTGGGGAGACCCTGACTCAGCGCCCGCTAGCGGCTCTGCAAGCCTTCATTTAAAAGCATAAAAGGTACAGCCACACCCAAAAACCTTTGCTTATATTTGTGGGGGGGGACAACATGTGTGTGGCTTTGGTTGTGAGCCCAGCTCCCCACCATGTCCCCTGGCGCACTCCTCCACATCTTGGAAGCAGCCTGACCTGTCCTGTGCCCAGGCTTCTCTGGCACTGACAGGCTCCGCAGTGCCGCAGGGCAGGAGTCGGCCTCGCCTGGGCCCCTCCTCAACCCACACCCTCAGCCGCACACTCTGCCCTTCCTGAAGCCCCTGCTGGACACCAGCTGTCCTGTCTGCCCTGGCCTTTGTTCTGACCCCAGCAGTGCTGCCCCAACCACCTGCTGGATTTCTTATGTCCAAGAGAAGAGTCTTTCACAGGCACTACCTGACTGCTAGAAAAGAGGTAGTTGTAGTTTAACCCAGACACATCAAGCACACAATAAAGCTGAATTCAGGTGAATCCCAAGTCAGGCGCCCCAATTTCCACTGTTTCCATCCTCCAGAGACCACGTGCTTTGCTCCCACTCACTTCCTTGTGAGTCCAGAGCACACTCACCGAGTGCAAGAGGTGCTGGGGTTTTCTCATCTGCCATAAGCAGCGAGACACAGTGAAACTGGCTTGCAAGAGTAACATGATCCTGGGCTGGGGAGATGGCTCAGTAGAATAATTACTTGCCTGGCAAGTGCAGGGTCCTAAGTTTACTCCCCAGTACCACCACCAAAAAAAAAAAAAAAACC
>PVKN010043136.1:0-10283 GCA_004027915.1 Capromys pilorides | reverse complement strand
GCACATGCCACCACACCAGATTCTTCATCTCTTTCTAATGATCCTTCAGTATATCATGATGCTTTTTTTTTCTCACTAAACTTTAGTGGGTCTCAATTCTGTGAAAGATTTTTAGTCAAGTTGTTTCCATTAAAAAGTACTGATTTTAAAAACTAATAACTTAAAAACTGCCACACACACACACACACACACACACACAAAATGGTCCACAAAACATTATCCTTTCCTTCTGAAGGTTTTACGATGCATTGTTATCATTAACCAGTCTTTCACTATTAAACTTAAATGGCCAATTGAGAAAAACAGTTCTGAGACCGGTCTTCCGCCACTGATTAAGACTGGGTGGTAGGTGTTAGGGATAATATTCATTTAGCCTTCTGAGCTTTCTGGGCAGACTTGGTGACCTTACCAGCTCCAGCAGCCTTCTTGTCCACAGCTTTGATGACACCCACAGCAACTGTCTGTCTCATATCACGAACAGCGAAATAACCCAGAGGTGGGTAGTCAGAGAAGCTCTCGACACACATGGGCTTGCCTGGAACCATGTCGACAATGGCAGCATCACCAGATTTCAAAAACTTGGGCCTATTTTCCAGCTTCTTACCAGACCGGCAATCAATCTTTTCCTTCAGCTCGGCAAACTTGCAAGCAATGTGAGCTGTGTGACAATCCAGGACAGGGGCATACCCAGCACTGATCTGGCTGGGACGGTTCAGGATAATCACCTGAGCAGTGAAACCAGCTGCTTCCATTGGTGGGTCATTTTTGCTGTCACCGGCAACATTGCCACGGCAGACATCTTTGACAGACACATTCTTGATGTTGAAGCCCACACTGTCCCCAGGAAGAGCTTCACTCAAAGCTTCATGGTGCATTTCAACAGACTTGACTTCAGTTGTGAAGTTGACTGGAGCAAAGGTGGCCACCATGCCGGGTTTGAGAACACCACTCTCCATTTGGCCCACAGGGACAGTGCCAATACCACCAATTCTGTAGACATCCTGGAGGGGCAGCCACAAAGGCTTGTCAGTTGGACGACTGGGTGGAAGGATGCAATCCAAAGCTTCAAGCAGGGTGTTTCTACTGGCACTGCCATCTTTATGGGTGACCTTCCATCCTTTGAACCAAGGCATGTTAGCACTTGGCTCCAGCATGTTGTCACCATTCCAACCAGAAATTGGCACAAAAGCTACAGTGTCAGGGTTGTAGCCGATTTTCTTAATGTAGGTGCTGACTTCCTTAACAATTTCCTCGTATCTCTTCTGGCTGTAGGGTGGCTCTGTGGAATCCATTTTGTTAACACCGACAATTAGTTGTTTCACACCAAGTGTGTAAGCCAGAAGGGCATGCTCATGGGTCTGCCCATTCTTGGAGATACCAGCTTCAAATTCACCAACACCAGTAGCAACAATTAGGATAGCATAGTCAGCCTGAGATGTGCCTGTAATCATGTTTTTGATGAAGTCTCTCTCTCCAGGGGCATCAATGATGGTCACATAAATACTTGCTGGTCTCAATTTTCCACAGGGAGATGTCAATGGTGATACCACCCTCATGCTCCGCTTTCAGCTTGTCTAAAACCGAGGCATACTTCAAGGAACCCTTCCCCATCTCAGTAGCCTCCTCCTCAAATTTTTCAATGGTTTTTTTGTCGATGCCACCACATTCATAGATCAGATGGTCGGTGGTGGTGGACTTGCCAGAGTTCACGTGTCCGATGATGACAATGTTAATGTGAGTCTTTTCCTTTCCCATGTTTCCCTTTAATTCAGTGGTTTTCACTACACCTGTGTTCTCGTGGCAAACCCACTGCGAAAAAGCTCATGATGCTTTTTAAGTGATAAAATTTTTACTTCAGATTCATAATAAATATTTCTATGTGGTGAATGTAATGCTTGGTTTAGAAGTAGGATTTATTATATTAGAAACAGCTCTGTATGAAATAAAAGTAAAACTAATGATAGATGCTATCATAGCTCAAGGCTTGCTGTTTTTTATGTTGTTAGGGATTGTATTAAGCTACATACCAAACCTTATTTTTTACAATCTTTTGAGACACAGTTTTACTAAGTTGCCCAGGCTTGGATCAAACTTGTGATTTTCTTGGCTCACAGCCTCCTAGAGCATTAGGGTTACAGGTGTGCACCTCCATGCTGAGCTCGAGGCTTATTATTAATTAAGCACCATGTTAACGGTTTAAAATACAGTCTCTTAATTAACACTCTCAGCAATCCTTCACCGTAGGTACTTTTACCCCATTTTCTTTAGAGTAGAGCAAACTGAATGCAAAGAATTACAGCCCTCTAATGAACGTGAAAATTTGAAGTCTTAAAAATTTATCTCATGAGTAGCGGGACATGGTGCGCGCCTGTAATCCCAGCACTTGGGAGGCTGAGGCAGGAGGATCAGTGTGAGTTCGAGACCATCCTGGGCTACAAAAGTGAGTTCAAGGCCAGCCTGAACTGCATAGCAAGACCCTGTCTCAAAAAGGTAAATAAATAAATAAATAAAATTTATCTCATGAGAATAGCAAAGACCTATTTTGTTTCTATTCACCAAGTTGGTCTATTTTGAAAAAAGAAATTCAAACATCTCAATGGGGGGAACCTAAATAAGTTTGCTGTATGTTTGGGTGTCCTATAAGATTTAACGCAGTTTAAAACAAAACTCAACAACTTCAATGATGATAAAAATATATACGAATTAAAATCAGAAAATACTATTTTTACTCATCAATATATAATGTTTGAAAACATAAATTTTTAATAACTTTAATAAGACAACTCCCATGAATTGATACTAGGAAAATATATTAAAATTTGAAGAAGATAATTCAAGAGCTCTTTGACTAAATAATTCAACATCTAGAAATTCATTTACTAAAACTATTACAAAGTAGGATCCTGGAAGGGTAGGGACTATGTCTTAATTCATCACTAAATCCCCACCAGCTAGACAGACCAGGAAGAAAACTCAGTAGAACCCAATGAAACTGTCCATTTGATGTGACACACATGAAATGAGTTTGTCAGCAGAGACCTCTCTCATGCAATACCACTGAAGAGCAAAGTGAGGCCACCACAGTGGACGGAGGAAGCCCCAGTTCGGTTCATGGCAGTGGTGAGGAGACAGCAACAGCAAAATATCAGAGGTAGGGGCTACTCTTCGTCTTTTGCAGAGATGCTGACTGGCACTGCAAGGTTCAATATAGCCCAATGGCCCATTTAGAGGCATGACCACACAATATACAAGAAGATTCTCTAAGAACATCATAAGCACAAAATGATGAGAAACACCTTTTCACACAGCAGTCCCCAAATTACAACAGTTACAAAACCAGTATGAAAGGTCACATCTCAAGTCTAATAGGCAGAAAAGCATAGGAGAGAGAAAAATTTGTCTCCTTCACTGAAAGAAGTAGTGAGGATAATACGTTCTTACAAAGACTTACTACAGGCAGCTGTACATGCAACCAGTAAAAGATACTAAGAAAATACAGGAAGTCCTTAGCAAAACCTGTTATTTTCATTGTTTTCAAGCAGATACGTTGTGTGGTTGCTCAGTACGGTGCTCCAGGTGGGAGCAGTAAGATTACACTGAGAGTGAACCTGGTCACAATCTGGTCCATAATGTAGAACAAGCAGCCAGGGTGAGACTGCTGGACTGGAACATCACTGAAGAATGTTTTAGCAGGAGAAAGGAGTTCTGGGCACAGCTAGCAAAACAGAGGTAAAAGAACATGGGGGTGAGATCTCGAGTAAAGCTACAGTTGATATGCATCCCTGAGGCCACAAAAGCTCTGCCAGAAAACACAGGCCCTCACTGTCCTCTAGTGAGTGCGCTGCTTCACATCTGGAGCCCTAAAATCCAGGACTGAACAAAACAGAACCTTTCATAAATTGTTTTGCACTGGTTTCTCGGCAAAGCAGCTGCCAGTCTAGTCAAAATGAAGAGAGATCAACCGAGTAAAAAGAAATTCCCATGCTGTGAGAATTTTGGAGATTACTACTGTAAAGCCTCAGAGAACAATTTTAGAGTATATAATGATACGGTGCTATTTTTCAAACTGCAGAAACAAGCCTCACTAATTTCCTAAAGATTTATTGTTATGGGCCAGCGAGATGGTTCAGCAGTCTAAAGCGCTGTTTAAGAATGCTTAGGCACCCGCGGGGACCGTGGTTCAATCCCTAGCACCACATGCTGCACCAGCCCTACCCCCAGGGCAAGCTGAGCCGGCCATAACACACACACAAAAAAAGATTTATTTTTATTTTTTAAGATAAGATCTTGGTAGCTTTCCAGGGCTGGTCTCACTCCTGGGCTCAAGTAATTTTCCTGCCTCAACCTCACAAGTGCTGAGATAAGGCATGTACCACTGTAGTTTGCTTCTCTCTGAAGATTTTTATGGTAAATATTAAAGTTTTAGAGTCATATATCTTATAAAAAATCTGAATAAAAAATCTGAAAGAGTCCAACTAGTGGCAACCACACTATTTTTTTTTTAAAAATGACAAATGGATGACATATATTCTACTCACTTGTTACAGAGAAAGAAATTCTTCAAGTAGAGCTAGCATACTAAGAGCTGTCATATGTTACATATTCATTACATCCCAGGTTCTTATTTTTCTTATACCAAGTCATCACACCAACCCGGAAAGGTGGATTTTATTAACTACGTATCTTGTATATACTTAGAAGGCAAGGCTCAGAAACATTTATGTAAGACATTTATTTAAAGTCTTCCTTTCAGTTCAGCTAGGACTCAAGGTCACATTTCTGACCCAAAGTGTCAAAGTATATTAACACAGTATTATACTATAGGGCACTCATAATTTTAGAGATTCAATATACGGTTTTTAACATTTTAAAAACTTTATGATCATAGTCTTCTGAAAAATAATGAAAGGTCTAAAACAGCCTCAATGACCTTATGGTAAATAACTGATTAAAGTATGATATCTATATAATACAGTAAGTAAGGGCTGGCCAGATAGCTCAGCAGACTAAAGTGCCTGCTTAGGCAGAGCACAGGGGCCAGGGTTTGATCCCTGGTGTGCTGAGGGCCCCACCCTGAGGGCATGCTGAGACAGCGACTGAGACTGGCTATGGTGGCATGCACCTGTAACACCAGCACTTAGGAGGCTGAACCACTACGAGTCCAATTTGTGTAGTGAGATCCTGTAGTTCATGTACTAAACACATAAGACTTAAAAAAAATAATAATACAGAAAATAAAAAACGAACATTTTAGAAAAAATAATCATTAACATTAACAGAGAAACTCCCAGACACTGTTTGTATGTTTGTACTGGGAATTAAACTCAGGATCTTGCACTCGCCAGGCAAGCGCTTGTACCACTGAGCTATATTCCCCAGCTAATACCGTGTATCTATGAAAATAAGACCTAACTAAAACATGCCCTAACATTTTTTCAGGATGCTCATAATGTAAGCCCTACTCCCCAAATAAACCCCAATTAAGATAATCACATTTAGTATATCCACTGCAACATGTAATGGACATACTGAATTACAAAATAATAACATATGGTTAAATATAAATATTATTGACATTAATACTTAAATGATAAAGTATTTGTACCCAAGCAGGCACCTTTGGATGAGAGGTAAACACCCATGTAAATGGATGAACTCAAGACTGAATGCCAAGTGACCAAGCTAGGTACAGACACAATGCACTTATAAATAACATGTGCATCTGAGGACAAATGGACATGTCTGGCTCTAATACGAGTTTTCATAATTCAATACACTGGGTGTTAGAGCAGAATGCTTAACTAACTCATGTAAAATAAAGAAATATTTTCTAAATTTTGGTGTTTCCAATTCTTCACCACTTTTGTGCAGACCATCATTCTTAATGTGTCATCATTGTTGTTACCATGCCTGCCTCGCGAGGCATCAATTAACACTTGATTTAATGGAAATTTTGTGAGGCGTGGCCTGCAAGAGCTCGTGGCTTGGGTGAAGAACTCAAGGGATAAAATCTCTGGCGGCTGTGCTGTCAATGCACCAAAGCAGAGCAGATGGACAAGAAGAGCTCTATTAAGGAGTGAGCTATGGACATGAGAGACCAGGGCCGACGACTCTATAGGAAATGGAGTCACAAGAAATCCAGGCCAGAATTTGGGGTTTGGGGTTTATGACAATGTTGCAGAAGATGACACCAGTGTATCTGAATAAATGTAGAATGTTGTGCATAAATAAATATAGGTTGTTACACATGAAAAAATAAAGACAGCCTCTGTGTCTTTTAGACTAAAAATCAACACAAGACCTGGTCTTATTTTCAGGGAAATATGGTACTAAGCTCTGAGTTTAGGACAGTCGTGGCAAACTTTTTAGACGTTTCAATGATACGAACAGCACACTGTGCCAGGTGTGCCATGGGTTTGCCACCACTGGCTTAGGGCTTTACATTTATCTTATCAAATCCTTTAAAACTCCACTGTACCTATGAGAAAGCAGGCATAGACTACGTATCTTGTTTAGTTTCATTAAAGTTATTATATGGGAATCATATTTCAAAGCCACAACTGATTTATTGCTAAGCACCATTTTCTGTACCCCCATAAATTTTGATTTTTAGTATACTTTCAGAATTGTATAACCATTACCACTATCTAATATTAGAAAATTTTCATCACCCTCAACAGAAATTCCATACACATGGGCATTTACTACCCAATCTTCTCTTACTCTAAACCTTTAGTAATCTCTAATCTACTTTCTATCATGAATTTGCCTATTCTGGATGTTGTATCCCCAGCCTGCCATGTTGGGTCCACCCCTGGGGTGCACTAAAACATGATTGAGACTGGGCATGGTGGCGCAGACCTGTAATCCCAGCTCTTGGGAGGCTGAGCACAGGCAGATCACTATAAGTCTGATCTACATAGTGAGACCTTGTAAACCCTGTACTAAAATATAAATAAATAAATAAGAAAGAAAGATATAAAGCCAGGCCTGATGGCTCAAGCACTTGGGAGGTTGAGACAGGAGGATCACTGAGAGTTCCAGGCTCAGTTCAAGGTCATACAAAAGGATACAGCAAGATCCTGTCTCATAAATGAATGAATGAGGAAGCATGATATGTGACCTTTTGTGTCTGGCTTTACTTAGTATATTTTCAAGTTTATCTAATGTCTATCCATGAGTAGAATGTTCTACTCATCAGCAGATTCACCTGCTGATGAGTATATAGTTGAATGTGCTGTTAGGATCTGGGGCCTGGTCAGAAGAGGTACTTCACTCAAGGGGGTGACCTGGAAGGATGTGTCTTGCTCCCTGCTCCTGCAATTACTCTCAGCTCCCTGGCTGTCACAGGTGAACATACCCCACACCCCCTAGGGCCCTATGCCATCCTGTTTCTGCCTTGAAATCAACAACCATGGACTAAAGCAAAACCAAAATCAACCTCTTCTCTCTTAAATTGTGGGTGTCGGTGCTATGTTCCAAAGACAGGAAAGTAACTAAAACATCGGGTCATATGACAACTGTTTAATATTTTGAGGAGTTTCTAGACTGTTTCCTCAAGTGGCTATACCATTTTACATTCTTACTAATGGTACAAAATGTGGCTATATCATTTTACATTCCTACTAACTATACAAAGTTTCCAACTTCTCCTATCTTTGACAATACTTATTACTACCTATTTAAAGCTATCATTGTGAGTATGAAATTACAGTCTACTAAATAAATACAGCTATATATGGTATGTGCACAGAAAAGTGTTTCTAAAGATAGATGGGGCAGGCTGTTACCACACGTATTCAAATGGGAGTTCCAGGGAAGCAGAGTTCTTGGTCTGTTTTATTTCACTGAGGTATCAACTCAAGTACATTCTATAGGCCCTCAGTAAATTATTGAGTAGACACAAATTATTTTTCCACAAGAAAACCATCATTCAAAAATTAAAGTTTCTGTTTTCAGCTTCCCAAATGCTGGGATTAGAGGCACATGCCACCGCGTCCAGTCTCAGTCCCCTGGTTGGCACACATCAGGGGGCAGGGCAGGCACGCACACCCCAGATGGAACCCCTGGTCCCTGCATCTGTCTAAGCAGGCACTTCAGTTCGCTGAGCTATCTGACTGGCCAAAGATGTCTATCTTGACCACAAGTTGAAAATATAGTAATAAAGTTTTTGGTTTTTTTTTAAAGGAGATTGGGTGTGATACCACTTGCCTGTAATACTAGTACTTGGGAAGCTGAGAGGAGGTCTGCCATGAATTTGAGGCCAGCCTGGACACTACAGTGAGTTCAAGGTCAGCCTGAACTAAACTGACTAATTAATTTTCTGGGTATTAAGTGCTAAAAGGTGAACACTTCTTAAACACTTCTCTCAAATCTTTAGGTGGTTAAACCATCTCCTCACCAAAAAAAAAAAAAAAAGGCCATGACAGACATTTATCATGCATAGTCAGTGAAGGATCCTAGTACCTCCCAAGTCAACTCTCTCTCTCTGTTCTATCTTCATACAAGGGCCAGCTGCCAAATAGGACCTATCAGGCTTATCTTTAACTGTACTTACAGGAAGGAAGACGTCATTTTCAGAGTCTGACAAACTCAGATTTATGAAGTTCATTTTTAAGAAAAATCATTCAGGTCACATTTGTTTGTTCAGTGACTTCAAGTCTCATTCTGTGAGCACTGTGGACATTCTCCAAAGCCAGCCAGTTGAAGAAATGAGATGCGGGGTAGTGTGTGTGTGAAACCAGGATGAAGTGTGCTTCACAGGGAAAGGCCAGATGCCCATTACCTGCTTGACCTGAAGCCCATGACTCCAGATCCTCTCCAGGAGGTCACAGAGGCTGGCAATCAGGGTGTTCTCTTCTACACCAGTGATGCTCGCTTCCCCGTGCCCAAGCTCCACAGCCTCACGGCCCATCTTTTCCACCAGCATCCTCTTGGTCTAGGGTGAGTGAAGAGGAGAGGTGACCAGAGTGAGCAGGCTACCCTACACAAGAGCAACAGCTGCTGCACAGCACATCTGCTAGGCTGGGGAGACAAGGAATAAGCCACGGGGACAGGTAACTCTGCACCTAGACAGGTCAGATTATGAAGAGTGTGTGCTTTTAAAGGTTACTTACCAAGATGAGAACACAGCAATCATCATTCGACCTTTGGAAAATGATTTCACCACATGGGATTTAGATTTTACATTTATGAAATGAAAAATATGAATAAAAAACTTTAGTCATGCTCATGTCTGACATCCTCTATCACTGTTTAAACAACCTTACTAAACAAATCGCAAACATACATATAACCTAAAAATAGATCTGAAATAGTTGCCAAAAGAAAAATCTAGTAGGACAATATATTTTTAGATAAAAATCTTCAAATACTCTAAAAACTATAATAAAAAGAACATAAGCTATATAGTAATGTGTCACTGTATTTAGTAAATATTTGTCAGGCACTGCACTAGGTATTACATTATCTCACTTAAGACTCCTAATAATCCTCAAGATAACTACTGTCATTTCCAATTACTGATGAGGAAATTCAGGCAAAAAAAAACTAAAGTAAGTTGCTCAAAACTCACACCAAAAGAATAGATTTGGCTTCCGAGCCCAAATCTGCCTGACTTTTGAGTTCAAGTTCTTAAATAAAATCTAGTTATATATAAATCTGTGACATATAAAAATCTAAAAAGCAAGGGGAAAAAAATCACCCCTATTAGTAGCTTAAAAAAGCAACAATTCTTAATATTTTGGCATATTTCTTTCCAGTGTTACTATGTATGTATATGATAGGCTAAGAAATAAAACACTGTCCATCTGTACCCCTCAGGTACCCTACATACTCCCTTTAAAATCACCTTCCTCGGGCCGGCAAGATAGCTCAGTGGTCTAAAGCCCCTGCTTAGGCAACCACAGGGACCACTGTTTAATCCCCAGCACCACATGCTGTGCCAGTCCCAATCCCAGGGCAGACTGAGCCAGCCATAGTAGAAAAATAAATAAAATCAACTTCCCCTTTAAAAGTACTAACTTACACAATGAAACTAGAAAAAAACAATAGTTAATACATATATTTGTATCCCAAAGTAGCATAGTTCAGCTTGTGTGTTCTCTTTTGTGATTTACTTTTCATTCAACTATACTGTTTATGAAATATAACTTGGACAATTACATTGTCATGTAGCATTCCACTGAATGAATAAACCATAATTTATTAACTGTTATACTGATTGGCTTTTAGCTTTTTCCTAGTGTGGGATATACACTGCTATTACAAAGAACGTTGCTCTA
>PVKN010043135.1:0-10292 GCA_004027915.1 Capromys pilorides | reverse complement strand
TTTAGGGAAGGGTCTACAGGTGTTCAGGGTCTCACTACTAGATCGGACTCATAGTGATCACCTGTATACAGCCTCCCAAGAGCTGGGATTACAAGCTCACCCCATCATGCCCAGTCTCAACTGCCATCTCAGCGGGCCTCAGGGGCGCCCTCCCCCCCTGCAGGCTGAAGGAATTGAACTGCTGCTGGCCTTGCACCTGCTGCAGGTGCTTTAATCCACTGAGCTAAATGGCCAGCCCTTCCTTCCTTCCTTCCTTCCTTTCTTTTTTTTCCTTCTTTCTTTCTTCTTTTCTTCCTTTTTTTATTTTTCTGAGACAGGGTCTCGCTGTGAAGTTCAGGCTGGCCTCACACTCACTTTGTCTTGAACTTGTAATGATCCTCCTGCCTCTGCCTCCCAAGTGCTGGGATTACAGGCATCTTTATTTTTTTTTTTTCTTCCCTGGGAGTGGGACTGGCACAGCATGTGGTGCCGGGGATCGAACTGTGGTCCCTGCGGTTGCCTAAGCTTGCCTAAGCAGGCATTTTAGACTGCTAAGCCATCTCGCCGGCCCCAGACATCTTTACTTCTTTATGTGGATTCAAGTTTCTGTTCATTGTCATTTATTTATTTAATATTTAGTTCTGCAAAAATAGAACATTTTATTTATTTATTTATTCATTCACTTATTTATTTTGAGACAGGGTCTCTCTACATAGTGCAGGCTGACCTTGAACTCACTGTGTAGCCCAGGCTGGCCTCAAACTGGTACCAATCCTCCTGCCTCAACCTCCAGAGTGCTGGGATGACAGGCATGTACCACCAGGCCTAGTTTGTCCTTTCAATTTAGCCTAAAAGACTCCCAAAGGATTTTGTAGGTCTGCTACCCCAAAATTCACTCCTTTTTTTAATCTAGTAATGTCTTGATTTCACCTTTACTTTTTTTTTCTTTCTTTCTTTCTTTTTCTTTTTTTGCGGGACTAGGGTTGCAAACTCATGATCTTGCACTTGCCAGGCAGTCACCTTTACTCTTAAAGACTGCTTTTTCTGGATATAGAATATTTTTATGTATTTTGTACAGGGACTCCAGAGTCTCACTACACAGATGGGATTCACAGTAACCCTCCTGTTTTCAGCCTCCAGCGCACCACCAAGCCCAGTCTTAGAAGTCTTGATTGATAGTCATTTTTTTTTAAAGCATTTTATATCATTCTGTTGCTCTGACCTCTGTCTTTTCAGTTCTGTTCTTTCTTCCTTTTGGTGGTTATAGGACATTGAACCAGGATTTCTCACGTGCTAAGCCAGCACATTGCCACTGAGCTACATCCCAGGTTCTGTCTTATTTTGGGGTGCTTAATAGTCTTGGCTGACCCTCAGCTGTGATCCTCCTGCCTCAGCCCCTACCTCCATCTAAAATGAGAAGGCGCACCACTCAGGGCAGGATAGCGGTTCTCACGGTACAATTTCTTCCAAATCATGAGCATAGGGCAACTTTTATGTAGGTATTTAATTTCCTTCAGCAGTGTTTTGTTTCAACATAATAATTTTTGTCCTGTTGGATTAATTTTTTTTTTAATTTTATTTATTTATTTATTTGTTTGCTTGTTGTGTTTGTTTGTTTCTTTATTTATTCATTTTGTGGCTGGCTCAGCCTGCCCTGGTGGTGGCGCTGGCGCAGCATGTGGTGCCGGGGATCGAACTGCAGTCCCCACAGTTGCCTGAGCCCTCCTAAGCAGGCACTTTAGACCACTGAACCATCTCGCCGGCCCTGGATTAAATTTATTACAAGAGATTTCTTTTTGGATGCTGTTATAGGGATTATTGTCCCCATTTTATTTTTATAAAACTCATTTTTTATGTATAGAAAGCAAACCGATTTGGGGATTTTTTTCTTTTCCAGAACCAGGGATTGAACTCAGGACCTTGCACTTGCCAGGTAGTCACTTGGGCCCCTGAGCTATCTCCCCAGCCCCTGATTTGGGGATGTTATAAGGGTTTTGGTTTTGGTTTTTGGTGGTACTGGGAATTAAATCCAGGTTCTTCGCATTGAGCTGCTTCTTTATCTGTTCTTTATTTCGAGAGAGTGTCTCCCTAAGTTACTCCAGCTGGGCTTGAACTTCAAATTCTCCTGCCTCAGCCTCCCAGAAGTCATAGTTTTGGTGCTAAGTCTTTAGCATTCTCTTTGTGAGGATCATGTCGTATTTGAATATAACTTACTTCTTTCTACTTCGGATGTCTTGTTTCTTTTTGTTGCCTAATTTCTCTGTCTGGAATCTCCAGAGCAATTAAACATCAACAGTGACAGCAAATGTCTTTGTCTTGCTCCTGACCTTAGAAATCTTCCAGTCTTTCACCACCAAATATGAAATTAGCATAGGGGACAGGGAGATAGCTCCATGGCACAAGTGCCTGCCTGGCAAGAAGTACAAGGTCGTGAGTTTGAACCCTGGTCCCACAAAAAAAAAAAAAAAGGAAATTAGCTGTGGAGTTTTTTGTTTTTATTTTGTTTTGAGAGGATGGGTTTGAGACAGGGTCTCACTATGCAGCTCAGGCTGGTCTTGAGCCCACTACAATCCTGTGTCTGCCTCCGAAGTGCTGGAATCACAGGCATGCACCATGGAGTCTGGCTCCAGAGTTTTGTTTTGTTTTGTTTTATCATGTTGAGGAAGCTCCCTGAAGTCTTAGTTTTCTGGCTGTTTTTGTTATAAAAGGGTATTGGAATTGACTATTGTGTTATGTTTTTGCATCAACTGAAAATCATTTTCTTTCTTTCTTTCTTTCTTTCTTTCTTTCTGTCTGTCTGTCTGTCTTTCTCTTTCTTTCTTTTTCTTTCTTTCTCTTTTTTTGAGATTGAATAGAAAAATGTACTGGTGACTAGAGATGGGGGAATGGGGATGAGAGTAGCTCCTGAGAGACAGGAGGATTCTGAATGGGTTGCCACCTCTCAAAGGAAGTTCTGTAAAGCAAAATCATGAGGCGGGTCAAAATTATGACCGACCAATAAGATTGCAAGGATAGCTGCTCAGGTAATAGTGATCTAGGCGTAAAAGGAGCACCCCAGTGACATCAGCAACCTTGGCTGATGATCTATAGTCTTGGCCGTGTGATCTCAGTCTTAGCTTAGCAGAGTGGGGAGGATGGCCCACCCCAGTGAGACCACGGGAGATCTCAAAAGGCAACTGAGATCTTCATGTAGGTTTCTCCTTGTCTGGTTAATATGTTACTAGGGCTGGTGAGATAGCTGTGGACTAAGTGCCTGCAAGGCAATCACAGGGACCAGGGTTCGATCCCCAGTACCACATACCAAATACATTAAAAATAAATAAATAGATAGATAAATATCATGTTATTATACTTATTTTTGGGGTGGGTACTGGGTATTGAACTCAGGATCCTGCGCTTGCCAGGGATGTGCTTATTCTACTGAGCTGTCTCCCCAGCTCTGACACTTATTTTTAAAATCATTTATTTATTTATTTATTTATTTATTTATTTATTTATTTTATTTATTTATTTAGTACAAGGTCTCACTATGCAGTTCAAGTGGACTCGTAATGATCCTCCTGTCTCCAGCCTCCCCAGTGCTGGGATCACAGGCATGCACCACCACACCCAGGGTTCCAGGGCCTGCACACATACAATACTGGTACCATGCGATACTGATACCGGGACTTGAACTTGGGTCCTTGCACTTGCAGACAGGTGCTTAGACCACTGAGCTATCTCCCCAGCACCTACACTGTTTTGTTTTGTTTTTTAAGTTTATTTTATTTTCTTCAACCACATTATATATTTGTTTGTGTTATGGCTGGCTCAGCCTTCCCTGGGGGGTGGGGGGCAGCACAGCATGTTGTGCCTGGGATGGAGCCACGGTCCCTGCGGTGGCCTAAACTTCCTGAAACCGCTAAGCCATCACACCAGCCCTTTTTTTTTTTTTTCTTGAGACTAAACCACCCTGAATTCTTGGGACAAGACCCAATTGATCATGGTGTGTGATCTTACTGTGACATTGTTTTTTGTTTTTTTAGGGTTTTGTTGTTGTTGTTTTTCTGTATTTAGGACAGAGTCTACAGGATCTCACTGTGTAAATCAGACTTGTAGTGATCCTCTTGTTTTCAGCCTCCCATCGCTGGGATTACAGGTACACACCACCACGCCCAGTCTCAATCCCTGTCTCAGCACACACCAGGGTTGGGGCTGGCATGGCATGCTGGGGATTGAACCCTGGCAGCTATGCTCTGCCTAAGCAGGCACTTTAGACCGCTGAGCTATCTTGCCGGCCCCATCACCCTTGATATCTTGATATCATAGTTACAGTTATGCTAGATCTGCAGAAAGTTAGGAAGTGTCCCTTCCGCTTCTGTTATTTGGAAGACTCTGAGAGACACAGGTATGAAAGCTTTTAAAATACTTGATAGAATTTACTAGAGAATACATCTGGTCCTCAACTTTTCTTTGTTGAGAGTTTTTTTGGTTTGGCTTGCCCACAGGATCTTGCTGTGTAGTCCAGGCTGGTATTGACCTCACAATACAGCCTAGGCCCTAAACCCATGGCGATCCTCCTGCCTCACATGCCCCACCACGCCCAGCAGGTCACATTCTCTGCTTTTGCTTGACTCTTCAGAGGTTATTTTGAATTTCTGTATTTTATTTCATTCTGACTATATTTTATATATTTAATCTCACAAATAATCATATAGTAGATTTTTAAGTAATTATTAAATAAGAATTCACTGTTAGAAAATTTCCTTCTCAAGCTCAGTTAAAGATTATCAGGTAAAATTTAGTCATAATTTATGATATATCGCAGACTAAAGGTAATCATTTTGGGGCCAGCGAGATAGCTCAGCAGCACAGCACCTGCCTGGCAAGCGCAAAGTCTTCAGTTTGATTCCTGTTACCAAAAATAATCATTTCAAAATATCATTTCTTTCAGATATGAAGAGTTGAACATCACTAAACTGTATGATGGACCATGTGTAAGTAAAGTCACCTTATTTATTTATTTATTTATTTATTTATTTATTTATTTATTTTTTGAGACAGGGTCTCGCTATGCAGCTCAGGCTGGCCTTGAGCTCACTTTTATAGCCGAGGCTGGTCTGGAACTCACACTGATCCTCCAGCCTCAGCCTCCCAAGTGCTGGGATTACAGACGTGTACCACCACGCCCGGCTACTTTATGTTTAATTTTAGTAGTGAACCAGATTATGGTTAAGAGTTCATTGCTGTTGATGATTTTAATGTTTTATTTATTTATTTATTTATTTATGGACAGAATAGATTTATTAGGGCAAAAAAAAGCTCCTGTCCAAGACAGGAACAGGAGGGTTGGTCCCAAGCGGGTGGTCCCCCCAATTTTAATGTTTTATTACGAAAAATATCAAGCATACATAAAAATCAAGAAAACATAATGAATCCTACATATCTATGACATAGTCAACATTTGTGAAGTTTTTTTCCACTTTTTTCTTTGTTGTTATTGTTTTTTAAGCAAGGTCTCACTGTGCATGTCAGGCCGGCCTTGAACTCAAAGTGATCCTCCTGCCTCAGCCTCCTGGGTACAGGGATCACAGGCGTGTACCACCATGCCCCATCTTGCCATTATTACCTGATTAGCTGCTCCTCCTCCTCCTCTAGTACCTATTTCCTGTTCAGAATTTCCCAACCATCTGTAAAGTAACACCTTCAGGGGAGATTATCTTTAGACCCAGTCACTCGGCAGCAGAGACTGCCCTTGCCTGCTGTTCCCGAAGCCCAAGGGTGACAGAAGCCCCCAATCCATGTGGACAACCAGGTGTAGCTGTTGTGTCCTTGAATTTAGGATCCCAGGAGGACACAGCTGGGGTCCTCGGATTCACAGGACTGGGACCAATCACTGGATGAGAGAGCAGAGGTAAAGTAGGACAGTTACATAATTTGTAATACTTTTGGGCAGTAATTTCTGACAAGCACAATCTCCCTGACAAGCTCACAAGGCCTGTGTGATTTGTGTGTGTGTGCATGTGTGTGTCCTGAGGCAGGGTCTCACTGTGTAGCCAGGCTATCCAACTCATGGTGTTCCTCCTGCCTCCACCTCCCAAGTGCCAGGATGACAGGCATGCACCATCTCACCTGGCTTTGGGGGCACTGATCCGTGGTCATGACACATCTTCAGTCTTCTCACTTCCTCTTCTCCTCCCTACAGCTTCTACTTACAACTTTTTTCGTTCAGTCTGCTCAAAAATAAAGCTGTAGCTATCACAGGGGAGACTTCTCTATAGTATTACGTTGAGAGATCAACAGTCTGTGTAAGACAAAGATGTGTTTTACTCATTTATTTCAAATGCAAATGTTAACAGCACCATGGGTATGGAAAATTCAGTATAGGGGACCCCAAAATTTTATTGCAGAGCACAATTTTACCTCTTCCCAAAGCACCAATGAAAGGCTGAGACAGGAGGATCAGTGCAAGTTTGAGACCAGCCTGGGCTACAAAAATGAGCTCAAGGCCAGCCTGAACTGCATAGCGAGACCCTGTCTCAAAAAAAAAAAAAAGCACCAATGAAATTTTGGTAAATTTTTTGTTTGTTTTTGAAATAGGCTCCTATATAGCTCAGGCTCACTTTGAACTCACTATGTAGTACAGGCTGACCCAAAACTGGCAGTCCTCTTGCCCTGGCCTCCCCAGTGCTGGGATTACTGCTGTGTACCACCAGCAATACTGGTGAATTATGTCATATAGAAACCTAAAGTGCTACATGTAGGAGACCCTCCTAGGTCCTTGTTTTGATCCGAGAAGTCAATATTTGTAATCCCAAAGTTACGTTATTGGAATCTCACCTCGGTAATTCTAATCTACCACTTCCTATGCAACCCATGGCATAAATAAAGACACTAAAACATATTTGTAATTATTGGGGAGCCATGGGGCTCTAAATCCAGCCACAGAGGTGGTTCTCTGGAACAAAGAGAGCGAACCAGGGCCTCACCTGGTTTTATTCAGTGGAGGAGTGGCTTGAGGAGGAATGACTGAGAATTGTGGGAGGTTAGGTGAGCACTGTGAGCTGAGCTAGGTGGGGGCCTACATTTACCTCTGCCACCTGCAGAGGATATACAGAGAGAGTAATCTGCATAAGGCTATTTAGATAGTATCTAATGTTTTGGGTAGTCCGGTGCTTCCGCTTTGATGTAACCTTTCAAGCCCCAGGAAGTCATGGTCTCTGTCTTGAGGCTCATTCACAGCTGGCAGCAAGGAGCATTAGCTCTTTGTCCTGTCTCAGCCCGGCTCACATTAAGGAGCAGAAGGTGTAGGTTACCAGGGAAACATGCATGCCACGTTCAGAGACTGTCACCAACACCTGAACTAGACCAATATACATTGCTTAAGGCCACTTGAAAGGATAAACAGAAGTCCTATCCAGCTCTGTCCATATCAATACAAGGAAATAGGGTCAGGCTCAGTCAAAATAGAGACAATCGCTCTTCCTTCAAGGAGAGCTGGTCAGGCAGTCCTCCACAGCTACAGGAAATTCTGATGGTGAAGATTTACAGACATCAAGAGTATAATCCAGGCTGGATAGAGTGGCATATGCCTGTAATCCCAGCACTCAGGAGGCTGAGGCAGGAGGATCCTTGTGAGTTTAAGACCAGCATGGACTACAAAGTGAGCTCAAGCCTGAACTGCACAGTGAGACCCTGTCTCAAAAACATTAAAAAAAAAAAAAAAGAAAGAATGGAGACCAAGCTCAGTGTGGTGACATGGGGGCTAGGGAGATAGCTCAGTAGAATAAGTGCTTACCTGGCAAATGCAGGGTCCTGAGTTCAATCCCCAGCACTGCAAAAAAAGAAAAGAAATGAAAAAGAAACTCAATTGAAAAGGGGGCTGGGGAGATAGCTCCATGGCACAAGTGCCTGCCTGGCAAGTGCAAGGTTGTGAGTTTGAACTCCGGTCCCGCAAAACAAGAAAAAAAAAAAAAAAAAATGTGGTGACATGGGCCTGTAATCCAGCACTCTGGGAAGCTGATGCAGGAGAACTACAAGTTCTAAACCCTGCCTGGGTGATCTAGAAGATCCTATCTCAAAATTTTTTAAAAAATATAATTTTTTTAAAGGGCTAGAGATGCAGTTCAGAGCAGAGAACCTGGATTCAGTCTCTACTACTCAAAAAATTCAATTAATTAATTAATTAATTAATTAATTTTTAAAAAATTTGCCCAGGCTTTTCGGGGTATTCACCTCTTGGTTTCCCGGTTCTTCTCATCTGGAACAATGAACAAGACAAAAAACAGTGCATTGTTAATTTGTGAAAGAAAAAGTGACAGGCAAGAGAGAAACTGGCTCTGCAGAGCCAATGCGGGCCAAAGAAAAGAAGACAAAGGAAGTCCACTGAGGGATGAGGGGGACACAGCGAGGGAAGCCACAGGGGGAGTTTGTCACTGAGCCTGTCCTTTTACATCACCACATCTGCAGGAGATTTACATGGTGGGCCCAAGAGGCAGGCACTCTAGGACCCCACTGCACCTCCTTTCCCAGCCAAGTTAAGCTGCACCGCATCTCTTGTCTCAAGCTGGACAAGGCACCGCATGCCTCTGACCCCAGCACCACAGAGGCTGAGGCAGGAGGACTGCTAGAAGTTGCGGGGCAAACTGGGGCTATACAATGAGTTCCAGTGCAACCTGAACTACATAGTGTGTGTGATCCTGACTCAAACAGACAAGAAGAAAAAGAAAGAAACCCAAAGCTACGATATTGGTGCACCCCCGTAATCCCAGCATTCTGAGAGGCTGAGTCTGCAGCCGACACAGGAAGATCACAAATTTGAGCCCAGTGTTGGCAAGTTAGTGACTTAGCAAGACCCTGTCTCAAAGTGAAATAAAAAAGGTTTTGGGGAACTGGAGAGATAGCTCGGCGGTCTAAGTGCCTGCCTGGCAAGTACAAAGACCCGGGTTCTATCCCCAGTGCTGCATGCCATGCCAGCCCCAGAACAGGGCATGGTGGTGCATGCCTGTAATCCCAGGCTGGGGAGGCTAAGACAGCAGGATCACTATGAGTCCAAACCCTGTACCAAATAAATGTAGCAAGACCCTGTACCAAATAAATAATTTTTTAAGAAGATCTTGGGCTGTAGCTCAGTGCAAAAGCTCTGGGTTCAGTCACTAGTAGCACAAAAATCAAGACAATAAAAAAAGAACACAAGGAATGGCCAAATAGCTCATTAAAGGGCCCGCTGAGGCAGATGCAGGGACCTGGTTCGATCCCCAGCATGCTGTGCCAGCCCCACCCCCAGGGCATGCTGAGAGGGTAACTGAGATTGGGTGTTACTGGGCATACACCTGTAATCCCAGCGCTTGGGAAACTGAAAACAGGAGAATCACTTCAAGTCTGATCTGTGTAGTAAGACCCTGTACTAAATATGTTAAAAAAAGAAAGAAAGAACACAAAGCCGACGACACCAGCCGCTGAAATCATGACAGCACCAGGCTGTAATGTGAAGGGGAAGCGAGTGAGTGAGAGAGGGTGAGCAGGGCTCCCCCGCGGCCAGGCACCAGCACAGCATGGAAACTCTGGCTTGTACAAGATCACAAAGCAAAGAACAGGCCGGGTCACATGTGAGTAACAAGGCCTGCCCCTGGCTGCTCCGGTGCCCTGCCTGGACCACCACCCGTCATGGCCCTCCAGCCCCACCTAGGGCAGCGTGGCCTCTGGGCCACAGAAGAAGAGGTGCAGAGACCCTGGGTCTGGTTCGGGACCACAGCCAGGACTACAATGCCTGACTCTTGCCTGGGCCTCAGCAAGCCCTCTGTGCCTCTGCCGCTCGCCTGGAACCCCACGCCTCCCCCAGTCCAGGGGTCCCCTCAGCAACCCATCCTCCTCCTGCTTCTGCCCTTCCTCCTCCTGTTCCCCCCTGTGGCCTCTGATGTCTGGAGCCGCCCTCATCCAGAGATCAGTGCCTGGCACCTCCCAGCTAGGCCCCAGGGTGGCAGCTTCCTGTACCCTCAGCCCCACCCAGTTCCTCTCCTCTCAGCCAATGCTTCTCCTGCAGGAAACCACCTGATCTTGCATGAAGACCCTGAAAACTTCTGGATTCCGGATCCCCAGCTCCATAAGAAGTGGCTCCTCGCACTGGAGGAGACCGTGCTTAGCCTCTGGCACCACCACCGGGAGTTCTTCTTCAATAAACATCTCAGCAGAAAGCCTGGCTGGTGAACATGTGTAACTTGTGTTGCAGCTAACCAGGACCCTAGACTAAGCACCTATAACGAGTTAAAGGGATGGAGTTGAAGGAAAGGCTGACACTATCTGAAGGGAGGGAAAAGCAGGTTGAAAACTGCCCC
>PVKN010043134.1:0-10282 GCA_004027915.1 Capromys pilorides | reverse complement strand
GCTTTTATCACATTCTGTAGAGATTTATTAGAATATCAGTGATTGAAGGAAAATACCAAATTCAAGCTAAGTCTAAGATGTTTGATATTCACAAGGATAGTGATGTTGAGCTCAATTATCTATGTTATAGAGTAATAGTATCACAAAGCTTCTCTGCTGGAGGGTTGAGAATGTAAGTTAACAGACCAAGGACTGGAGAAAGAGAAGGGCTATGAGGATAGCCATCATTTTGGCTCTGGCCCTTCAAGGTCAGTAAGGACTCAGGACATAGGAGAACCTGTACTGTAACATCCTATAACTCAGTGGTTTCCCAAATTTTCTATTCAAGGAGATTACAGGACCTCAGAGAAAAGGGATAAATGAAGTATAGTGTGTCTAGGGAGAGTCACCTAGGGAGAGAACATTCTCTCAGCCTGTCACAGAGAGCAAGCTGGTCAAGCAATTGCCGTGACTTGTCCTGATGGCTGACACTGACAACGGTTCTACAGAGCACTGTATATGGTTCCAAAGTTAATCCTGAGGGGATCTGACCTTGGAAAATACAAAAGATGAAAGTTTTGTTATACAAGTCTTGCTTTGACTTGCCCACGATTGCTCAGCAGAGGGGCTTAAGTATGAGGCATAAAATGCAAAGTTAGATTGGTATGGTGAGCTGTAAGAGGCTTAAATCAACAGCCTTCAACATTGCCAGTTTCACCAGTCACTCACTGCTATTGTGGAACGTTGGACTATGTATATAGCTACTTCCTCTTAATTCAAAAAGAAGAAAATTTTTTCTTTCCTTACCAATATCAACTGGAGAATTTATCACGTCTACACCCTGTGTTCTGTGTGACTACTATGAGGCCAATAATACGCAATGTGTTGATTGTTGCAAATGTACTACTTGTGTGTTTTGAAACTGTCATATTGTTTTCTCTTATTAAAAGCAATAATTTAAAAAAAATTATATAAAACAAAAAAAGAATTTTCTTGTCATTGGCAAAAAAATGAATAGAATTGAGGAATACCATATTGAAAAAGTCAAGCCAGTCTCAGAAACTTAAATATCACATGTTTTCTCTTATATGAACAAGCAACAGCAGACAAGCAAGCCGGGCAAACAGATAGGAGCCAAGAAGAGAGACTTACAAAGATGAGTGGAAGAGGGAAGAATGAGCAAAGTGAGGAGATGATAATCCAGATGGAATTAATCAGATGTATGTGCCTGTACCAACATACCAAAATAAACTGTTATTCAGAATTATGGATGTGTACTATTTTTAAATACCCCAACCTGCTCCAGTGGATAATTTTGTAAATAACATTTTTAAGGAGATATAAGTCACATACCATATAATCATTGAAGACATACAACTCAGCAATTTTAAGTGTATTTAAATAGTTCAGTAACCAATAGCACACAATTTTTTATCATCACCTATAAAAAATACCACATTCTTTCTAAGTCAGTTCTATTTTCCCCTAACTTCTAACCCTAGAAAATCACTCATCCTCTATTTCTATAGGTTTCCTTGTTCTGAATATTTTACATAAATGGAATCACTATGACATGTGGACTTTTAAATTATCTTCTTCCACTTAACATATTTTTGGGACGCATTCATGTTGTAAAATATATCATCATTCATTTTTATAGCCAAACAATATCTCTTAGTATGAATAAACCACATATAATCATTATCCATTCAATTGATGTGCATTTGGGTGTTTCCATATTTTGGCTATTATAAATGATGTTCTATGAATAATCAAATATAAGTTTTTGGATGCACATATGTTTTCACTTTTCTTGAAGACCTAGGAATAAAGGTTATGCATTACATACTAACTCTGTATGAAGAACTACCTAATCAGTATCAAAAGCAACTGCATCATTTTATATTTCTACCAGCAATGCATAAGTGTTCCATTTTTTCTACTTCCTTACTAGAAATTACTATGTTCTTTCTATTACTGTCAACCTAGAGCATTTTAAGTGACATCTCATTGTGGTTTGCATCTGCAGTTCTCTAATGGCTTTTTTAGCCATTTTCCTCATAAACTTAGTGGCCATTTGTGTTTCTTTAAATAAATTTCTATATAGACTCTTAGCCTATTTGTGAAGTTGATTTTTCTTGTAAGAATTCTTTATATATTCTAATACAAAAATCCCTAATCATATTTTGCAAAATATTCCCTCCAAAACTTGGAGTCGTTTCTTCAGTTTTTTTATAATGTCCTGTGAAAACACAAAAAGATTTTAACTTCAGTGAAATTTAATGTTTTTCTTTTGTTATCTAATCTTCTGACATCATGGTTAAGAAGTCATTACCTACCTTAAAGTCATAATATTTTTTTCTCTATTTTCTGCTGAGGATTTTATAGTATTAGTTTATATTGAGATCTGATCCATTTTAAGATCATTTCTGTGCACAAGGAGATCAGCTTTACATGAGGAAAAAGTCTATTTTCACTCATTTATAGGTTATGCTAGCATGATTTGTTAAATACTATCCTTTCTTTGTTAAATGCATTTGAGATCCTTACTGAAAGCAAACTGAAAATGAGAATAAAAGCTACATTCCCGTTAACCTCTCTCAAAACAGTTACCATCACTTCAGACACATTTACCTCATCTCCCTTGTCAATTTCAGAAACACCTCTATTTTATTTTGGTTTTTTGTTTTTGTTTTTGTTTTATTTTGCAGAACTAGGGATCAAACTCAGGACCTTTCACTTGCCAGGCAGGTACCTGTGCCCCTGAGCTATCTCCCCAGCCCCGGGAAACAGTTCTGAAAGCTCTCATTGATGAGAATCTTTACAAGATGTGATCAAAAACACAGTAGATGCTGCTTCCACGTGCTATACAAAGGCAATGCAGGATTTAAAAATATTAAAGTGTGGGGCCAGGGAGATAGCTAAGGGGCACAAGTGCCTGTCTGGCAAGTTCAAGGTCCTGAGTTCAGTTCCCGATTCCACAAAAAAAAAAAAAAAAAAAAATGCGCCCTCATCAACTTTAGTCACTATGCCTGACACCATGTGAATTTTGGCTCTTCACCAAAGGAAAAATCATCATGAAAGGTGAACATTTTTAAATAGTTCAGTTGAATAAGTGCTTGCCTGGCAAGTACAAGGGCCTGAGTTCAATCCCCAGTTAAAAAAAAAAAAGATTCAGGACATTCCATCATTCATGGCAGCACAGCTGTTTACAAAAGAGAAGCTCCAGCACTGCTTCAAAGAAATCAGCCACAAAGATCAGATAGGAGTGTCTTGAGCAACAGGAGTATTTTGAGGGATATATATGGCAGTGTCTTTTGTTGTAATAACTTTAATTGGTACATATTTACAATACGCAATAAATATACTCATCTTGGGGAGCCAAGTATATAATGCCTTAATCCCTTATTTTTCACCTTTCACCGCCCCTTCTTCCTGCTTCCATCTTTAGATCTCCTGATTTGCAAAATACCTATCTCCCTGTTTCCTTGTGTCTACCTTTCATTTTTTACTTTAAATTGTTTATACTTTGGGTTTCTCATATAAGAGAAATCACATATTTAAGATTCTGAGTGATTTATTTCACTAAGAATTATGGTCTCAAAGGGAATCCATTATTCTACAAATAACTAAAATATATGTTATGGTTTGTGTCTAGTTGTCCCCCCAAAGCCTCATGCAGTCATGGAGCAGGGACTTCTAGAGTTTGAGACGAATTCATGATCCCCCGGGATTATGTGTCTTAGTACTGCTGGGATTATGAGTGTGTGTACCTTCCCCATAATTACTGGGGCAATAGCCTGAATGTATTATAAAAAGACAGAGAAACAGACTTTCTCTCTGTTGCTTTCTGTTGCCCCGGTTGGTCAGTTGCCTCTCTTGCCATTTGTTGGTGTTCTGCCACCATGAACTGGATGCTCTCTGCCGTGTTCCACTCAGCCTTGGAGCCAGCCGGATATGGACTGAAACCTCCAGTAATTGCGAGCTGAATAAACCTTCCCTTCCTTCATTTTGGGTGTCAGGTATTTCTCCCAGCCACAATAGAAGAGTAACTAAGACAGTATCCTTCATGATGACTAATATTCCACTGTACATGAATACCACACTTCACTTATCTGGTGACGTATAGGCTGTTTACAAGACTTAGCTATTACTGCTATAAACATGAATGTGCACGTATGACTGTAACCTGTTGTCTTCAACTATTTCAGGAAGATATCTAGAAGGAAAATAGATGGGTCAAATGGAATTTTTAATTTTAGTTTTTTTGAGGAACCTCTATTCCTATTTCCATAGTGGATATACTAGGTTACTTTTCCACCAAAAATGTAGGCAAATTCTTTTCTGTCACAGCCTCACCAGCATTTGCTCTTCTGTGAGTTCTTAATGATGGCCATTCTTTCTGAAGTAAGATAGATTTTCAGTTTTGTTTGGATGTGCATTTTTCCAATGATCAAAGGTATTCAGCGTTTATTCATGTTCCTATTGACAATTTCTATTTCTTCTTTAGAGAATTGTACATTCAACTCAATTACCAGCTTTTTGGTCAGGCTTTTATTTGTGGGAGTCTAATTTTTGAGGGCTTTATTTACATTATCTAAAGAGAATAAAAATATAAAAAATTGAAGCAATACAGAATTTTTAAAAACAAGATAAGAATTCAACAATGGTTTTTATATTACATATTGTCTTCAAAGTAATTGTTCAGATTACTAGATATAAACATGTAAGTTATCAAAAATATGAGCAAACTATTCCTTTCAATAAATCCATACAACTTAATAGGTCTTCAATTAGCTATCATATATATATATATATATATATGGGTTCTTTTTGCCCCAAAGCCCCTCCACCATGTCATTGACTGGCTTTTTGATGATTTCCATTTTGTCCTGTGGTGAAATGGAATCTCAGTGCTGTTTTAATTTACATGACTTGAATGAACAGTGATAGGAAACATTTTCATCTATTTATTTGACATTTGTATTTCTTCGTCTAAGACGTATTCATCTCAGATGCCCAATTTTTTAGGGTCTTTGAATTTTGGAGGCCTACTTTTTTGAAACTCTCTAAATGTTCTACATAAGAATCCCTTGTCTGAGGGAGAGTCAGCTAAATTTTTTTTTCCCAACTCATTAGTTTTCTTCTTACTCTGTTGGTGACTTCTTTTGACAAGCAGAAACTTCAAAAACATGAGATCCAAGTTATGCATTGTTTGAACTATTTTCCATGCAGTTTGATTTTTGTTCATAAGCTCTACCTGACCCTATTTCTTCAAGATTTCTACCTACTTGCTTTTCCAGTAGACTTATTGTTCTTTAAATATTTAGATCCCTGATCAATTTTGACTTTAGAGAATGGTGCTAGACATGAGTTTAGTTATAGTCTTTGGCATGTGGAGAGCCAGATTTTCTAGCCCCACTTATTTAAAAAGCTATCTTTCTTCCTGTGAATATTGTTGGCTCCTTTGTCAAAGATAACACGGATGAGTGTGTTTGTAGTTGTGTCTTCATCTTTCAATCTGTTCTATTGATTCTCAGGTCTGCTTTTTGCTAGTGCCACGCTAATTTTATCACAGTAGCTTTGTAGTATAATTTCAGGTGGGGGATTGCGATGCCTACTACCTTTCTTTTGTTTTCCAGGACTAATTTTTCTATTCTGGATCTCTTCTAGTTCCAGAAGAATTTCATGATTTTTTTTTCCTCTATATCTGTGAGGTATACTAATGGTGTTTTAACCAGGATTGCATAAATCTATATACCAATTTTGGAAGTATGGTCATTTTCACAATGTTGCCTCTTCTAGATGCAAGGAGTATCTTTCCATTTTCTGAAATTCTCTTCAAGCTCTTTTCAGAGAATTGTAATTTTCACTGTATAAATCTTTCACTGTCTTTATTAGATTGATTCATAAGTATTTCATTCGCTGAACGCTATTGTGAAGGGACTAGTTTCCCTAATTTTTTCTATGTGTTTATTGTTAATGTACAGGAATGGTACTGATTTTTTGCTGACTTTGTACCCAGTTATGCTTTGAATTTACCTATTGAGTTTTTGAAGTTTTCTGTGTAGAGTAACATGTCATCTGCAAATAATAATTTAACTTCATTTTCAACCATTATTCCTTTTATTTCTCTTATCTAACTGGTCTAGCTAATATTTCCTGAACTATATTGAATAGGAATTGTGACACTGGACATCCTCATCTTGTTTCTGATTTTAAAGTAAAAGCTTTGAATTTTTGTCTATTTAGCATAATGTTGGCTGATGGTTTGTCATAGATGGCTTTTATCAAGAGGAGGTAAAAACCATCTATTCCAATTTTCTGTAGTGTTTTTATCATGAATGAGTGATGGACTCTGTCAATGCCTTTTTCTGCATATATTGAGTGATAATGTGTTTTTTGTTTTTGGCTTTGTTGACATATTACAATTATTGGTTTGCATATATTGAAATCATCCCTTCATCCTGGGATGAATCCCACTTGGTCATAGTATATAATCTTCTTGATGACTTGCTGCAAACTGTTTGCAAGCAGTTATTGAAAATTTTAGTAACTATATTCATTTGAGATGTTGGCCTTTAGTTCTCTTTTTTGGTTGTCTTTCTCTACCTTTGATAGCAGGACAAGACTTGCCTCCAAGAATGAGTTTGGGAAGATCATATTTTCTGTTTCATTAAAGACTTTGAGAAGAATTGACATTAAAGCTTCTCTAAATTTCTTAAATAATTCAGTGATGAATCCTTCATGACCAGGGCTTTTCATTTTTGGTAAGCTTTTTAGTACATTTTTAATTTCATTGACTAGTTTTAGGTTACTCAGAATTTTTAATCTTCATTCAGCTTTGATAATTCATATGTATCTAGGAATCTGTTTCTGTTGTTTGTCTTTTCCACTCTATACAAGAAATAATTTTCAAAGTAGGTAATGATCTATTGAATTTCTGTAGAATCTGTAGTTTTTCACGTTTTCCATTCCTTATATTTTTTAAGGAGAATACAAATTAGCATTAAAACAAAAAATTACAAGTGATACCAATTTTCACTTAACAAAGTAATATAAATTTCACAGTACTTGTTTTAATATACAGTGTTGTCTTCCAAGGAGATATTCATATTACCACACAAACCCATGTAAGATTGGAAGAAAAAAAAATGTACAAGAAATTAAGAGAAGCACAAACTGGAGATGTAACAAATTAAAGCATTAACTGTTTCCATAGACCAACAGAAATGTCCAAACCATCCTGCTTACATAAGTCTCTTTCCCCCACTCCCTCTCCTGTCCTTCTCAACTCAGTAACTCTTTCTTTTGAGTAAGTTATTCCCTTTTCCCACTATCTATCATACCCTTCCAATTCCATTTTAATCTTTCTGGTTCTGATACTAAGGAACTAATACAATGTTTGCACATGTGGGTCTGATTTATTTCACTTAAGAGTACATTCTCTAGTTGCATCCATTTACTGACCAAAAAAAAACCACCTTGATACTGGGAGGTGCAGGGCTCACCAAGGCTCCCGCTACCAGTGGGACAGGTGGCAGCAGCTCATTACAGCTATAGTGATATGATGATAGTGTGATGTGGTAGTAGTGGGTAGGGCAGGGCTCATCAGGTACCTGCAGCTTCCTCTGTGCACCTGCTCTTCTTGGGCGGTGTGAGAAGCAGTTGTAGCTTACTGAGCTCCAGTGAGAGTGAGTGGGGCCAAAGCAGGGCTCACCAGGTCCTCTAGGCCAGTCCCTGCTGGAGAGTGGGCCAGGTACCTCAGTGTATGAAAACAAGCTAGCCCCTAGAGTTCTACATATGACCCTGCCAGTCTCTGTAGGTGTCCTGCTGAGCTCCAAAACTAGCTCTCCATTGCTCTTTCAGTGTACCTCAAGAAACACAGGCAATAATGAAGAAAACATAGACAAGACAAGAGCTGGTCAGGTGGTGGCCCACTGCCTGACTGGCAAAGCACTCCTCCTTTACACTATTTAGTGAAGACTTTATCAATACTGATTAAATGTAAAAAAAGAAAAAAAAAAAATAAGGTGAAGTAATTCTAAAGTTTTTTATAACATCATTTGAAAGGTTAATATTTTTTAAATTATTTTACTACTTTAAAAACTGTTATTCTAATCAATTTTGAACTTCAAAAGAGTGTTCTAGAAGGCAACATTTTAGACCTACTGGCTGCTACCAGGGAATAATCAAGTTAACTCTCATTTCCAAACACATCTTCCATACCTTAAATTTGCTTGATAGTTTACAGTATAGGATATGCATAGTCCTTTGATATTTTATGGACATAGCCAGATATATTAACCTTGGTCAAAAAGAGAATTGTTTTCATTTGGTCATATGAAATTACTTCTGCTGGAAAATCATTTTTCAAAATCAGACACACTCATGTAAGCATTGTATTGTCTCCCTAATGTGAGAAGCTAAGAGTAAAAACATCCAAAATGCACAATAGATATTGTAAAATGGGAAGAAATTTTAAAAGAGAAAATAAGATGGGGGAAAAGGAGAAAATAAAAGAACAAAACAATTTATGATAGTTAAGTTATACTGTTTTTAGTTCATTGAGAGGTTTGTGATATTATTTGGACAATTATGACAGCTTCATATTCTAACTAAAGGTAACAATAGGCAATGTATTAAGCATTGCTATGCTCCTGTTACTGTTTTTGAAATATTCTCTTTAAAAAAAATAAAATCAATGACAATGTTTCTCCAAATATCTGAAAGCAGTAGATCAAAGTGTTTTGTTATGTATTTTTTTTTTTTAAATTTTTATTTATTTACTTATTTGTTTGCTTGTTGTGTTTGTTTGTTTCTTTTTATTTATTCATTTTGTGGCTGGCTCAGCCTGCCCTGGTGGTGGCGCTGGTGCAGCATGTGGTGCCGGGGATCGAACTACAGTCCCCGCAGTTGCCTGAGCCCTCCCAAGCAGGCGCTTTAGACCACTGAACCATCTCGCCGGCCCCTTGTTATGTATTTAGTACAGGGTCTACAGGGTCTCATTACACAGGACTGACTCACAGTGATCCTCCAGTTCTCAGCCTCCCAAGCACTGGGATTACAGGTGCACGCTACCATGTCCAGTTTTTTCTTTCTGCTTTGTCTTGAAACTCTTGATGCTTAAACCAGCAATTTCTACATACTAGCTATCTCAGAATATGTCAGGCATCAAGATCTTTTATTCAGGGTAACTAATGCCTTGGCTGTTGAAAGTTTTCCTAAATAACTGTAAAAATTAATAATTATCTCAAAAGAATTCAAATTTTATTTACCATTTAATATCTTCTTGGACACGGGTGAGATATTTTCCTATTTTCAAGGAAGACTATCACAATTTTAGCCAGCTGAGCACACACTGCAGATTGTAACATCATACAGAAACTATAAAAATTATTTTATATACTCATACATTTAACAACAGTTTGCACATTAGAGTGAGTGCTTGTATCAGAATAATTCCTTGGGCTTAAGTGGCATGAACGTATTATGACAACAGCAAGGATAAACATCTTATAAAAGACCACTCATACAATGTACTACAGCTAAAAGGCCAAAAAGTCCAATCTTTATTCTTTTTTCCTGATAGTAAATACATAAGTAAAAGATAGGCAAAGGAATGAGGATGTGGTGGTAACCATGTGTGGAGAAACTGTGTTACACGCAGACTCCTGAGAACTTTAAATGAAGTATTCTTTAAAACAACTTTTTTATCATCAAAACTATACATAATTCTCATGGTTATTTCCAACTGTCAGGTATTTCCTTTTCACATATCAGTGAAACTGTGAAAATATAACTAGTGTATTAAAGCCAGAAATAAGGAATTCAGCAATAGACCCTACAAATAAGTTGTTTGTAAGACAAACAGAACTATTTCTAGGGAGCAAGTAGTCAAAATCTGTTCAGAAATCTTTGGAAAATGAACACTCATGATACATATATGTGGTGCTTTTACAAATGTTTTCCAGTATCAATACAATTCAAATTGTTATTAATCCTTTTAAATAAATGCATATATATCAAACATAAGTTGCACTGTGAAGCAATTTAACATTACTAAGTTGTATAAATCTTTTGGGTGGTCACAAGAAAAGAATTAAGTATGTAAGTAGAAATGTACTTAGAAAACTAAAAAAATATAATTCAATAGCACTAAGGTTTTGGCATCTTAGCCCTGCTCTCAGCATCAAGAGAAATTTCCAATGCTGAATAATAAAATCCTTAACAGTCTGAACCTCTGGTGGTACACATACGACTGTTTATTAAATCGATAAAATGATTCTCTTTGTACCAGTGG
>PVKN010043133.1:0-10287 GCA_004027915.1 Capromys pilorides | reverse complement strand
CTAGGAGCCTCCACGCTTGACCATTAAATGGGCTGCCTCTGGTATGTCTTGTGTTTCCGATTCCAAGGATTTATTTGTGCTTTGTCCGCATGCATTTCCTCTGTCTCCTGGGGGGGGGGAGAGGGGAGGGGAGAGAGAGAGAGAGAGAGAGAGAGAGAGAGAGAGAGAGAGAGAGAGAGAGAGCGCGCGCACAGTGCTGGGCAGCAGGGCCAATGAAGAAGGTGACAAAAATAAGGAAGTTAGAGAATGCCCCGGCCGTCTCCTCTGCTGGAGCTTGATGTGCTGCATAGATGTTTCTAGGTTTGGGTCAAGGGATGAGAGATAATTGATGAATTAGCAGCCATGCTTTAGGGCGCCTTGTAAGAGAGAGATGACTTCATTCTCTTTGAGATAGAAAGGAGTTAGCCTGCCTGGGTGTGCATGTGTGTACATGAGCACTGCACATATGTGTGTGAATGTGTGTGCATTGTTTGTATGTACATGGGTCTGCATGCATGTGGTGCAGATACGTATATAGGTGTTCATGCACATGCATGCAACCATGTATATGTATGCCTGTGCATGTGTGTCCATGTGGATTGCACATGTATGGATGTGGACCTGTGTGTATATAGCCATGCAGTGGTGAACATGTGTAAACCGTGTGTATGTGTATGCACGGATACACCTGGCGTTTTGTGTGCTTGTGCAAGCGGTGCTATGCGAATCCCTTAACGTTAGTTTGAACCTCTGCTAACCACCCACTGCTACCTTGAGACACCGAAACACCTTCAAAGTCCTGATGAATGGCAAGTAATTGCACAACTCTGAATCATTATTTTTAATTATGAGTGAGAAAAATCACAACGTGGTGACGAGATAGCATTGGCGCTCCCAGATTGCTCGCTGCCTCCAGCCCCAGGCCCACCCCTTCAAAGTCTGCATCGTCCCTTGGCCCAGAGCCTGCCTAATCATTGTTTAATGTTTCAGAGATACTATCCTACATAAGAGATGCTCATTCCAGGCTGTAAAACTACCAGCAGCTTGGCGCATAGCTGGAATAATTGCAAAAACTTTAAAAAGCTAAGGAAAAGAATGGCCCAACAGTATTATGCTTTATGAAGCTTAAAGAATCCCATATAGCTAATTGAATTACAACCAAGACTCGGGCAGCTTAGAGGTGTTTACACAGCCAGACACGTGGGCTGCCGGTGCCAGCCTTCCCTGGCCAGCTTGGCCTAATCCTTCTTGTCACTGCCCACCCCATTCCCTTGACCAGAGACATCGGCAGAGTAACCCAAGGTGGGCAGCAGGTGCCAGCAGTTTAGAGCTTGAGGCAGCTCTGTTCTATGTTCTGCAGGCATCCTGGGGGGCACCCTGGGGACCCGAGGTTGCTGCTGCCCACCACAGTGCTTCTCACCAGCCCTGGAGTTACCCTTGACTCAGCCGCAGATCCGTGTTCTCTGGTGCCATGCAGCCGCATGCTCCCCAACCACTCTGTAATGACTACTAGGGTTCCTAAGCTTCTGGCTGGCACACTCCTCTGCCCCTGCTGATGCGAGCCCTGGCTCCGGCCTCTGCGGAGCAGAAGGAGCCCAGTGCCTAGATCTTAACTGTCATTTCCTGAGGCCACATCTCAAGGCTGCCTCGCACAGTCCTGCTGCTTGTACCTTCCACCCGGCACGGGGGCAAGGTCACAGGTCCCCTGATCTCCACCTGCTAAACTGCATCTTCCAATGAGCCTCTCTCAGAAGTGCATTTTGTCAGCTCAGTGTTCCGGGGGCACTTACATAATGTACCTCAAAGTGCCAGGTGGGAGTAGACGCCTGGCTTCTTTCCAGTGGGTGGCCCGGCCTTCCCAGGCTGCATCTTGGGGTGACTTCCCTGTCCTCCCTGCTGGCTTACAAATCCCAACTTTCCTCTAGCTTCTTTGAGTTGGTCCTGACCTTGGGTTCTGTCCACACTTACCACCAGTCTGTAGCTCTCTGCTCAACTGTGGAATGGAGCTTTTCTCTCACAGCCACCTCAGCCCCTTAACTGACTCCGACTCCCACTCTGTCCCTGAGCAAGTCTCTTCCTTGAGGTGAGTGGCATGTTTCCTGTATCACCAGCCCTGCTGCCCATGGTTGAATCTCCCTTTCTGAGATCTGGAACTTCCCTCCGATAAGCTCCTCCCCACCCCCAGCCCCCAAAGCAGAGCATCTTGTGTTCCTGATGTCTTAGTGTGCAGGCCCCTGCGGGCACTGCCTCTTTGTGGACCAGCCCCAGCCCAAGATTCATCCCTGCGCATTTCCAGCATCTTCGCTATCCTGGCCATTCTGCTGAGGGCCTAGCACAGAGTGCTGGAGTCTAGCAGCAGTGTAGGTAGCTCGTCACCTCTTGGGCCTCCTCACCACAGCATGAGGAACTCCCGACATACTTCAGGGCCAACTGAAGTCCACACCTGGAGGGTAAAGGCCCTGCCTTCTCCGTGGTGTATGAGCTCCCATGAGCAATCAGCAGTAAGAGATCTTTGGATCGCATTGTTTGCAGACCAGCCAAGATGACCAGCTTCTGATAAACAAAACTAGCAGGAATCAAGTACAACCGGTCTCAGATCAGCTACAGCACCATCTGTCTGAGGGGAAGTTCCCAGAACAGGAGCACAAAGCGAGCGTGGGAGTGAGTGGGGAAGTCTGCCTCCTGCCTTCAGGTGAGGTGCCCTCCTGCCGGCAGCTGGGAGTCAAGCTGTCTCTGGGAAAGGCCAGGGAACCTTGCCCAGGCCTGCAGTGCAGCCAGCAGGAAGATCGCTTTGTCCATTCTTGGCCCATAGCCTATCTTGCTCAGCAGCTTGAAAATGATAAACTCCAGAGCCGGCAAGAGTACAGCCAAATGCATGGCTCTCCTCAGGGGCTGGGACCTGCCCCCTGCTTTCCCACACATTTAAAACAGCTGAAACGCCAACAAATAAAATGTACCCTGCTTGTGATGGCTTGAATGAGTCCCCTAAGATGCTGTGTTGGAAACTTAACCCCAGGGAGATGGTGTTGAGAGTTGGGACCTTGAAGAGGTTCCAGGAGCGTGAGGGCCCTGCTCCTGTGTATGAGTTCTTGGTGGCATTCCAGGTGTGTGCTGATTATCACAAGAGCGAGTTCCTAATAACATAAAGGAGTTCAGGGGGTGTTAGCCAGCTTTCTGTTACTGTCACAAAATACCTGAGATGACCTACTTATAAAGAGGAAAGGTTTATTTTCAGATTTAGTTGGGCCCTTGCCAGGCCTCTGGTGAAGCAGCACATTGCAGCAGGGAGGGTGTGGTGGAGGAAAGTGTTCATCTCGATGTTGGGAGGCCAAGTTGAAGAAGAGTAAATGGCAAGGTCCCAGCTGTCACCATCAAGGGTGCATCTCTAGTGACTAGAAGCTCTCCCACTAAGTCCCACTTTTTAAAGTGTCCATCACCTTCTCAGACTCTCTCCTGCTATGTTGTGATACCTCGCCAGATGCAACTCTTCAGCCTGGACCTTCCCAGGCTTAGAACTCTCTGAGTCAAGTACATTTTCCATTTCTTCATTATAAGTCATCCAGACTCGGGTATTCTGTGATAGCAGCAGAAAAACAGGCTCAAAAACACTGATTATGAAGTCTTTGCCAGGTGGTGAAATGGATTTCCAAGGGGTGCCCCAAGCTGAGCAGTAACATAGGTGGCCTACAGGAGCGCAAAGGTCTGCGTGCTTAGCGGGAAGACAGGCACATGAGCAGGGTTTGGCCCTCATGGTCACTGAAGCTCAGCCTCTTTCTGCCTTGTGTGGCTCCTTTCAGGGCTCAGGTAGGATGAGCAGCGCCTTGTATGGTGGTCAGGTGGAAGGTGGTGCTGGAGACACTGCTGGGGTTAGGGAGCCTGTGATGAGGGATCGGTGGGAGCTCAGGCACAGGGCCCTCAGCAGGCGCATATCCACCCAGGTCCCTTCTCAACAGAAGCTTGCTCTTTCTAGGAGTTGAAGAAAGCAGGGTTTTAAAAATAAATTTTAAAGTAAGGTCCTTAATCTGCTCTCAGGGGCTCTCAGTTGGGCAGCTGGCTCTACCCTTTCTCAGGCATGGCCTTACCTGTCCACTCAGGCCCCTGCCACTCCAGTTCTCATTCTAACGCATTCAGTCAACAAGTGGAGGACAAGGCCTAAGCCCTGAGGGAGGCGGCAACGCTGTACCACCTGTAGCTCTTGCCTCGGAGAAGCTATAGTCCAGGGATGGCGGCAGGCAGGAAGACAACTCCGTAGTCCTCAGGGGCACAAATGTGTGTTCCCAGTGCCCAGCTGATTTTCACAACTCATATCGCAAGAGCTCAAGGTGTAGGTGGGATCTGAAGAATGGAGGCTCCTGCATGAGGAGGGGTCAGCTTGGGGCAGGAAGGTGCTCTGCGGGCAGCTGTTACCTGAAGCCTGGCTTTCCAGGCAGCTCCATGGCAGGGCTGCACCTGGAGTGGGAGCTTAATTTTTTAGCCAGCCAAACAGGGCCTGGCCTGTGTCCTGTGACGTGTGGCTCTCTTTGCCTTTCTGTCCTCTGTCCCCGTATTGTGACTCTCAGTGACCTCTCCTGGTCTTAAGTGCTTCCCCACAGAGCACCTGGCATAGGGCTGGGGCAGGTGACCTGGTTCGCTTTGTGAATTTTCTCCCTTGCCTTTAAGGACCCTGGGCAACTGGCAGCAGAGAGCTATAAAGCCTAGTCCAACCTCCTCAACTGACTGGGAAACTTACACAGGAGTCTCTCACTATCGTACACCCGGCTGTGGTGGAGCTCAGGGAGCGCTCCGGGCCGCTTTCTTGCTAGCTGGGCTCCCTGGCTTCTTCCTCAGTGCCTACAGAGTGTGATCCTCAAGCGCCAGGCATTGTACTCCCATGGCAGCCCAGGGTGATGTAAGAGCTGGCAGTTTAGAGCAGATGCAACACATAAATAGCTGCCGTGGTGCCAAGAGGTAAGGGCTGCAGGTGGAGGGAGAGTGCCCGACAGGGCCGCAGGGAGAGGTGAAGGCTTCCAGGGGATGCTGACACTCTAGCTGGACCTGGGGCTTAAAAGGAATCTGGGTCTGTGAAGGTGAGGGTGGAGAGCAAGACAGCCCCCACCCCCCTGTTGTGTCTTCCTAACTGGACTTGAGGGGAGTCATCAGCAGCATAGTTTTGGGGCTCCTGCTGGCTGTCTTCCAGACCCTTGCACCAGGCACTTTTGCACCCCACCTCATGTTTCCAATATTTCTTCCTGTTTTGTAGTTGGGGAAACTGAACCTCAGCAGCAATTTGGCCCTGAGCCAGGTCCTTCTGTTTCTTTGCCTCCTCTCTTGTCCACATGGCCCAATGCCTTATTCCTCGTGAGGACACGACGTTTCTGATGTTGGAGTGGAAACAGAGAGAGAGAGGTAGAGAGGCGTTGGAAAGTCCCAGGGAAGGAGCCTCCTGCCTCCCTGGATGCCAGGTGGCCAGACACAGAGCTGTCCCAAGTGTTGATCATCAGAGTACATATCTCCTGTGTGCATCGACATACCCTGCCCTGGGCTGGCTTACTGGCAGCCTAAGCAGGTAGCAGCAAGAGCCATCACGTCCTCCAGCAAAGCACCTTCAAAATGTGACTTTGTCTAACCCTGAGCACAGCCAGTGGAGGGAGATAGTATGGTTGTCATGCCATTTCACAGATGGAAACACTGAGGGTCTGGAGCAGCCAGCGTTTGCACCCAAGTTGGATCCAAATCTAGACCTTAAGCACCTGACCTCTGTGCTCAGGAAACCTAAGCTGAGCCAACTACAAAGGCCTGGCAGATTGTGGAAAATGGGAGGTTCGCTAGATGCTAAGCCGTGGGGTGTGTTGGGGACCCCAGTGAGTAAGAGGATGAGCCCGCACTCTGTAAGCGCTGCCCCAGCTAACTGCCAACCTGCAGGCCTTACTGTTTGTTCAAGTCAGAAATGCCCCCTTTTTCTTGGCAGCTTGCACAAGCCGTGAGGGCAGCTCCACTAGCGCTGGTCTTCCTGTCACTTCTGTTGCTTTTCTCCTCACCTTTAAGGAACAGGAGCATCCTCTTGCAGTGCTGTTTGACCGGGTGTCCCTGCTGGACTCTCCCAACCTCTTTTTCTCTGTCTCATAATTTTCCACGTCATAGAAAGCAGACGCCCTGGCAAGGCCAATCCCCACCCCCATGCCTTCCTCTGAGCCCTCCTGGGTGCGGCTGTCTTCACTGTGAGTCCAGGTTGGGGTCATCGCCAGGCTCAGGCCCTATGATAAAGTCCCTGTGATCCAGCGGGGACCTCCTGGGCTTTTTTGAGAGAAGCCTATGATGTTACAGTCATGGTGTAGATTGTGTCCCTCTGTCAGAGCCCTTTCTTGGGGACCTTCCTAAATCTTGGGGTCAGAGGTGACATTTGCATCAGGGAGGAACTTGAGAAGGTTGACCAGACCACAGAGGGGTGAGCTGGCGTGCCAGGCCAGAGCACAGTGCCCCGGTTCAGTGTGTCAAAATCTCACCGAGGCGCAGGAGCTGGGAGCTGGGGCAGGAAGGCAGAGCTCAGTGCTACCACAGATGGGGTCAGTTTGGGTGGCAGTCACTGGGACATCTGCTGCGTGGCTCGCCGTGGCTTGCCTGGTGCCTCCCCAGTGTCAGCTCCTCTTCTCACTCTGCCAACCTGAGGATGGCCGTAGAGCATGTCTCTGGTGGTTGTGGTTGACAGGGTGGGGTTGTCACTCCAGAGCAGAAAGCACGCAATTACCAAAGAGACCCAAGAACAAATCCCAGGTTTTGTGTTTCTCTCCTCTGGGGAAGGAAGTGTGCCTTGGAACTTCACACACCCATGTCTCTAACCTCTTCCTCACAGGGTGGGTTTGCTAGGTGACAGAAGTGAATTAAAAGTGAGATCAGGGCGGAGCATTTGCATGGGCCCTGAGCCAAATGGAAATTAGAAAGAGTGTCTTCCTCAGGGTGAATGGGGAAGGCAAGGCTCCCAGCATTCCGTGGCAGGGTGTCCTGACCCAAGTCTCAGAGAGAACTGGTTGCAGGTCCCTGCTGGTGAGATCAGGAGGTGGAGAGAGGATTCTCTGCCCAGACAATAGGGAGGAATTAACTTGTCACCAAATGACACTCACTGGTGTGGCACAAAATTCCAGCAACACAGGGCAGAATTGAAAGCCAAGCCACCCAGAGGCAGCACTGGCTCCGGGCCCTTGCTTCAAGGAACTTAGACACCGAAGAGGACAGCACGCTCCTTGCCTTGATGGAGGCTTCTGCCACGTGTGTGGCTTGTGTCCAGAGGTTTCGCTAAGGCCTCGTGTGGTGCTAGGTGGGGCTTCTTCAGAGGTAGCTGGATGCAGAGCATGTGACACTGGGAGTGATTTATGCATAGTCTAATACCAGGATTGAGGGTACTAGGATTAAGGGTATAGTGGACATCCACCCCAAGCAACCTGGATAAGATAAAAGGGACAGAAAGAGCTGTGGTGACCTCTTGCTTGCTTTGTTACCTTCTGCCTGCTATAAACAATTTCTCCTCTGCAATGCTAGCCTGCCTTGGAGCCAGCTGATTATGGGCTAAAAGTTCAGCAAACTGTGAGGCAGATAAACCCTTCCTCCTTTAACTATGGCTGTTGGGAACTTTGTCTCAGTGACAAAACAAGCAACTAAGATGTAATGTGACACCAGAGAAGTGGGTCCTTGCTCTGACTACACCTGATCTTGGAGTTTGGGAGTCTTTAGGAGTGGCTTCTGGAAAGAGCTTAAAAAGTTTCAGAGACACAGGCTAAAAAAAAAAAAATACATAAAATGCCTTAGACAATACTTGATGAGAGATTCCGCTGCTCCTCCCTTTTATTCTTGTTGTTTTCTGTCACCATGAACTGCTGCCCTCTGCCCTGTGCCACTCTGCCTTGGAGCCAGCTAAGCATGGACTGAAACCTCCAGTAACTGTGAGCTAAATACACCTTTCCTTCCTTCATTTTGGGTATCAGGTATTTGTCCCAGCAATGAGAGAAAAGTAACTGAGAGAGAGAGAGAGCTATAAGACCAAAAGGAAGATAAAAATTCTGCAAAGACCAGGCCCAGGAATTTCTCCTGAGGAGAAGGACTGCATTGGCTATTAGACGTCAACGATGTGTATTATACCTCAATAGAAAGTCTGTCTACATTTTGCTTATCTACAGAGACCGCCTGAGACTAAGATTAAGGGTGGCTGACTAAGTAATCTTACAAAATTTTTTCAAGGAAGTCGAATGTTGAAGTTGTGGCATGGTGCTACAGGAAGCTTTCAGCCACAGTTATGTTGAAAACCAGGAGCAAAGACCCCATCAAAAGGACTCAGAATGTTTTGAGTTTAGCTGAAAATGAAGCTTTAGTAAAACTGTGGCCTATAGAGATAAAGCAGAAGGAAACCTGACCACTAAAAAGAGTCACAAAAAAGTCGAATACCTAACAACAGCAATGAAGACAACCAGTAAGTGGCCTAAAGACATCACAAACCCATTCAGACTCAAGCCTTCCCAGCCTCCGATTTGCGAAAGTCAAAGACTTTGATTTAAAACGAGAGCCCCAGAGCACCATGTTCCAAAATGGTAATAGTCTAAAATGTTGGTGCTGGAAATTTAGTTTGTAGGCACTGGACCCCTCCAGCCAAAGGGGAAGGCAGAGCCGGCTGCTGCTCCCGCTGGTGACAGACCTTGGCATTATTGACACGGTGCTGATTTTGGGTCCATGCAAAATGCAGGAGTCACGGGGTCAAGCAGGCCTCCACCCAGATGTTAGAAAAATGTCTAGGCGGTCAGAACGTGTAACCCTGAGGGGGCAGTGTGTAAGGCTGGGAATGCAGAGCCAAAGGTATGAGAGAGACTCCCAAAATTTTAAAAAGCCAAATATGTAGTTTGTCTAAAAACTGCCAAGAGGGAACAGAGCTAGCCCCCTAAAAAAGCCATGAGGCCTGCAACCACCAGCAGCGCCAGAGGGCAGGAGCCACCTGAGGCCTTCAGAGTTCACAGATTGCCACGGGTTGCCGCAGGTTGCCAGGAATGGGAGGAGTGAAAGTGTGGGATTTAATGTTTGCCCTGCTGGACTTTGGGCTTGCTTGGTCCCTCCCACTCATAAGTTTTAAAATAAAAATATCTATCTTGTGCCATTAAATGTTGAAAGTATTTAACTTTATTCTCTTTTATATAGCGGCTTGGAACTCAGAATAAATAGACTTTTTAGCAATGCAAAGACTGTTGGGACTTTGACAACCCTTAGAGATAAAACTAAGTGCCTTTTGCAAACAGGGACGCACGTGAGTCTTTGGGGGCCAGGGGCTGAATGTTATAATGGTTTGTGTCTAGCTGTCCCCCCAAAAGCCTCATGTGGTCATAGACGGGGCATTTTCAGGGGTGGCTGGATCTGGGTGTGGGATGCTGGGATTGATTCTTGGTGCAATGTTAGCACCAAGGGCACTACTGTTAAGGGGGTTAAGGGTGTGAATGCTGCGCACTCTGCAGAGCCTGGAGAAGATATAAGGGACAGAAAGAGCTGTGCTTGTCCCTTGCTTATGTGGGCACCTCCTGTATGCAGCGAACTGTTTCTCCTCTCGGACACCTGTCAGCCATACCACCCTGCCTTGGAGCCAGCTGATTACAAACCTTAGCAAGTGTGAGCGGAGTAAAACCTTTTCTCCTTTAACTTCGGGTATCTTTACAACAACAACAACAAAAAGTAACTAACATATCAAGCTCTCAGCCCACTTCCCCTGGAACTAAGTGGGCCTGCAGGTTTGTCTCTGTTGTCAAATTTCATTTGGCTTCAAAACAAGAACTAATGCGGGGAATCGAAGAAAACAAGGTTGTTTGTTGATTATTCCTGATCACAGCTGCTCAGGCATGCGGCTGAGAAGCCGGCTGGAGTGATTCTATTTTCTCTGAAAGAGACAAGCAAGGTTGTTGTTCCGTCTTTCTGGAGTGAGGTCCCATGGTGGCTGCCTCTAGAGCTGTGTGCGCCGTATTTCTGTGACATGTGAGGCTGGAGTGGCTGAGTTCCTGGTTTCAGTGGGGCAGGGGAAACACACCCCGTGCTCTTGCTTTGCGGTTATTAGATAAGTGGGCGCAGAGATGCTGCACCCCCTCATCTATGCTGGCCCCGTGGGCGGGAGAGTACCTCAGCGAGGTGAATGGATTTCGTCTCCCTACATCACCTCATGGCCCAGGTATTTTAAACCTGTTTCACAGAGAGAAGAAATAAAGGTGAGAGGAGCTAATCGAGTTGCTCAATTTCTCACTGCAAGAGGGTGGAAGAGCTGGGGCCTAATTGCATATTCCCAACTCCAAGCTCCATCTCGTATTTCCTACA
>PVKN010043132.1:0-10253 GCA_004027915.1 Capromys pilorides | reverse complement strand
GAGAAAAAAAAGCTAAAATAGGCATGAAACATTTTCAAACAAAGTAGGATGGTTACAACGACTAACACCATGCATACTGTTGTCTTCATAGTAGTTATTCAGAGGGCAAGATATAGACCTGATATCTTGTCTAAACAATATTAGTACAAACTTATTCTCAATGAACTAAGAGAAAGTAGCTGTTTATCTATCTTAACTCACACACACACATATATGATTTTCTTTATAAAGTTTCTAATACTAAGAGAAAGCATCACACCATGTCTTATAAGTCTATTGTAAGTCAAGGATGCAGTATGAATCATGAAACAATATTCAGAAAATTAAATATTTCAAAACAACGTTCCAAAATTCAAATCAAATCCTGAGTCCAACTTAGAGGCCAGAGTGTTATGTATCATATGTAGAAATCTGTAATCAATTCAGAGTACTTGCATAATATTTGAATAGGTTAATATATACAAAGATATCAAGTAAGAAAAAGCTTCCTTAATAGTAAAGAGTTATTAAGAATAAAACATAATAAAAAGACTGGAATGGCAAATATATGACCAGAACTTCTACAGTTTGGGAATATAATATCACACAAAGTTCTAGTATGTCGTGGACATGGACAGTGTCCATGACGCGCACTGGTGGCCAGGTGTCACTTGTGGGACTGAGCTGCCCTGCTTAAAATGGGGAAGGACACTCTGGAAGTCTGAGGCAAGAGAATCACAAATTCCAGCATAGGCAACTTTTTTTTTTTTGGCGGGACCGAGGTTCAATCTCATGACCTTACACTAGCCAGGCATGTACTTGTGCCACAGAGCTATCTCCCCAGCCCCCGAGCATAGGCAACTTAATGAGATAACTTAATGGGCAACTTAATGAGATCCCGCCTCAAAATAAGAAATAAACTATGTTGGGAGACGCACGAAGCCAGGGAATTGATCAAGTGTGTGTAGGTGGGACTGGGCCTCCTTCCCCCATTTGGGACTTGATTTTAAAACAGTTCTCCACACTAAATTTTTTAGAGTAGTCTTAGAAAGCAGCACAAATACAAAAATAAAAATAAAAAAAAACAACAAACATTTTTATATACGTCTACATACACCTATCAACATCTACGGTTCTTGAAATTGTTTTTTCCATTGTTATTGCAATCAAATCTCCGTCAGGTTTTTTCAAATCTTTTTTCTCTCTTTGTGCTCTGTCACCTCTCTGGCCCTAGCGCACCAGCGCCAATGCACACCAGTGCGGACTACTGCTGGCTCTAACCACTCCACCCTCCCCTCACCACTTTTTGGAAGTGGTTCCTCTGCCCACACTTACCTCGTTCGTACTGGGGTCCCTGTTCGGGCGCCAAATGTAGGGATCTGTAGGTCTTAACTGCGAACGGTTCAACCCCCGGTAGGAATGGCTGGGCGAGGTGGTCGTCAGTCTGCCTGATAGGCGAGACTAACTCGACTCACAGGAAAACGTTCCTTTATTTATACTTTTGCAAGGTCTGCACCACAAGACACAAGGTTGCTTAGCGACTCATAGCTGGCCTGAAGGAGACAGGATGTTTTTCTCAGCGTAGAGGCGCCCATTGGTGTCAGGTAAGGAGGCCCAGTCCCACCTACACACACTTGATCAATTTCCTGGCTTCCTGCGAATCCCAACAAAAGTGGGGCTTGGAATATAGCTCAGTGCAGAGGTCCAGGACTCAATATCCAGTACTACAGTGTAATGAAATTAAACGAAATGAGATGAAAATAAGAAGCTATAGGCCAGGTGGGCCCTAGAAAAAAGCAAGGAAGTAAATTCTTTTTTTGGAGCCTCTGGAAGGAACCACTTCTTCAGGTCCTTTGGCTTCAGCTATGTGAAACTCATGTCTACCTCTGACCTGCAGAACTACAAGAGAATACATCTGTGCTGTTTTAAGCCATTAAACTTAGGGCAGTCTGCTATGGTGGCAATAGAAAATTAACACATCTCACAGAGGTTTTGGGAAAAAACGAATGAGATAAAACAGTACAAAGTTCATTGCTTCAATTACTATTGTTATCCACTTAATTTGTGCAAAATGAGAGCTCAGCCTCACAATCCACCATATCCGTGGCCTCAGTTAGTTTTTCTCATAAGATATTAATAAGGTGGGGGAATGCACTCCACCTGGAAGTCAGGAGTCCACAGCCATCCAAGATGAAAGTCCTAGGGCTGGCCAGATAGCTCAGCGGATTAAAACAACTGCATAGGCATACACAGGCGCTAGGGATTTGACCTCCAGCCTGCCTTGCTGGCCCTGCCTCCCAGGCCCTGCCTCCCAGGGTGTGCTGAGACAGCGGTTGAGACTGGCGTGGGGGTGTGTGCCTCTAATCTCAGCACTTGGGAGGCTGAAAAACAAGAGGATCACTATGAGTCCAATCTGGGTAGTGAGACCCTGTAGACCCTGCACTAAATACATAAAAAAAGAGATGAAGATCCTGATAGCCCCTAAGCTTCTCCAAGACTCCATTAGTCAGCTTAGCTTAGAGGCTGGATTGGATCCTTATACCCCTTATATTCAATAAATCTATAATTACATAGAAATCCAATAAATGCTTCTGAGTCTACTTCCAGACTCCTTTTTCTTATAGTTTAACCTATAGCTACTGTTAGAATTCTCTAACGCTAACTGCTTCTAGGTTATTTTTTCTTTCAGCATTTATTAATCATGTGATTTTAATTCCATGATTAAATCCAATAAGGAAAATGAAAAGTGGATTAGTGACTCTTCATTTAAATCTGTGCTTTAAAAAAGGTATGCAATGTTGTGCAACTTATATTCTTTGCAGACATTCCTAGCTTTAAGAGTCCAGATGGATTCTCCTGGCTTCTTCTGCCTTTAGTTCAAGACAGGTACTTTCAAGAACAGGGCTGGCTGGCCATCTTCACCCAGGGTTCTGCCAGACTCTTATCCTCTTAAGTAGCAGGACGCTTGACACACTTTCCCTGTTGCAAAAGGTGCAGATAACAGTACACGGGGATCAAATATGACCAAAATGGAACTGACACCAAAGTGCCACTGAAACAAGCCTCCTTTCAAATCTCTACTTTCTCCAACTCACCATGGAAAGAAAGTCTGTGAAAAAACTTTGCCATCCACAAGTTATTCTATAAATGCAAAACTTTCCTATTAATTTTAGTTCAGCATGGGGCAGGACAGTGTGATAGAAGGACTCTTCACTCTCTAACATGCAGAGAAACAGTCACTTTGACATGAAGAAATCTGCACAACATGGTTTTGAAGGATCAGTAGATGTTTGCTTATTGGAAAAGATGGGAAGGACATTAGGGGAAGAAAGAATGGTACACACCAAAGTACAGGCACCTTCTAAAATAGCAAGAAGAAGGGGCTAGGGAGATAGCTCCATGGCACAAGAGCCTGCCTGGCAAGTGCAAGGTCGTGAGTTCGAACCCTGGTCCTGCAAATAAAATAAATATTAAAATAGCAAGAAGAGATGTGTTAGTATCAGCATGGAGGAGATTGACAACAGTAGAAGATGAGGAAGATGCCATGTTCATGCTTGCCATACTGGACAGATGAAATTTTATCATGCAATGTTCAGGCAAGAGACAACCATCGTCACAGATATGGCATGTTGAGATTTGCTTTAGAAGAGAGAAAAAAAAAACCTGGATGGAACAGTGTAGGTCTGGGAGAGGAGTAATGAAGGGAAGGTGCTGAACTAGAGCAATCTTCCTTGGAAACCAAATGGATTTTGGGAGAGAAGGTCTTTAATGACCTAATGGTTTTCATTTCTATGTCGGATGATTACACGCAAGAGGCAAGCTACAGAAAATGAGGGTAGCGGAACAAGGAACGAAGGGTGGGATCAGAGACACTAACCTGTGAATTGTGGGTTAATGGAAGGCAAAGAGAAAAATCAGAACCCTAATGAACAGAGCTTGCCATAGGCAGAGTTGCAATGGAGACTAAAAATGTGTGGGTAGAGAGACAGAAACACAGGCAAAAAGGGATAATTTCAGAAAAACCAAATGGAGAAAGATGCCCATGGAGAGTGTTGGTCACCTGGACTATAGTGACAATATGGTCCAGTGGAACAAGGACAAAAACAGGTACCAAAGTTGTACCCAAATCCTCAGGGTACTTGCCATCCTTGTGTGGATGCGAACACTGCCTCTCTCCCCAGAAGAAGGGTTGTGACATACTTCTCGTATGAGGTACAAGCATGTTTGCTGCTTGGAACAAAGGAGACTATGGACTCTCATAGTCCTATGATGTAGAGGTCAGAGCTTCTAGCCACACCAACCAAAACTTAAACTAAATTAGTCCTCAAAATAGTTTTTTGAAAAAGGATAGCAGGAAACAATGAGTAATGTGGACCCAGGAATGCAACCAAAACACAAGCATGTGCACACAGATAGATACAAAGCTGGCTTCCACCTCCTTAGCCTTTCCAGAAAGAAGGGATGATGAAGTTCTGGGATAATTCATTCTTTTCACAGGACAAAAAATTAATTGTAGCTTAAGTGACTACAGAAATCAAAGAACTACAGTACATAAATGTTTATATACAGCAACAATCATTAAATGTTCCCTTAAGAACAGTAGTGAGAAAAACAGGAATGGAACAGAATTTTTAAAATGACATTTACGTCCTGAGAAAAGGATTAGATATACCACAAGGTGAATCAGAAAATAACAAAATTCCTGTTTGAGAAAAGTGGGAAAATAAATAATTCAGGTAGCAGTCAGTACATATGGGGTTGGTGCAAAGGATAGTGCTTTTTCCTATACTAAGGAATAGGCAAAGGAGATCAAAAAGGCAATACTAAGGATAAAAAAAACAAGAAACAGCAGGGGAAAGAATGTCAGGAGCAGAGTGAGCCACAGGGAGGGAAGCCCAGCACTGTGGAGGCATAGAAGAATGCTCAGACATGATGCTGCGCTCTTCAAGCTCTTGACGAAGAATGGGATGGTTTATAAGTGCACAGCACTAAATAAGACAAACTTTGAGCCAGGACCTGAGAAAGACTCAAAACTTGAAATTCAGATTTCATAATCAGACAGGCGGGCGGGCAGGCGGGCGGGCAGGCGGGCGGGCGGAAAGACGGACGGACAGACAGTTCTATTTCTTTAGTTTTTTTTTAAAGTATCTACTTGAGCATACTGAAGATTTAACTATGGATTTTTTTGTTTGTTTGTTTCACTCTGTAGCTTGGTTACCCAAAATAAGGACTATTGAAATTATCAGAAAGCAACCTGCATTTCAGTCAACTCTGGCACCAACCTTCGGCACTGATTTTGAGAATTTACTTCCATTCTTAGAGCACCTGCCATTATTGAGTCCAGTGGCCCAGACAGTCTGTATTTCTGACTATTTGGTTCAATCTTCTTTGAACTGCTCTGAGCACTTCTCATTTCCTAGGAAGGATTCTCCTCTGTATAAAGTATAGCAACAGCATGAAACTCCCCATATTATGATAAAAGAAGAAGCTAATCAGTGCTAAAAATAGATACACAGACAGAAACATTTTTAGTTCTCAAATCTGGCTGTGCAGTAAAATCAACTTGGAAAATAGATGCCATTAAGTATGATTACTGGTTAAAAAGAAATTAGTCCTTTATCAATCAGATGTACATGGATGAAGATCTTTTCTTGAGTAAGCACAAAGAGGTGTAATAGATCTTTGTTTTGTCTCTAGAACCAATCAAGGATCTTGTTGCCTGCATACACCAAGCCAGAAAAGGCACACAGAGAAGAATACAGGTCTACACAACAAATCTTCCTAGCATGAAATAGGTTTGCCCTCTTTGAACTCTTAATGGGATTCTGTAATTCATTTATGGCATGGATCATCATCTACTTAAGTAGTTTTCATTTGTATTCATACCTCAGTGCTACTATGTTGCAAGCTCTTCCCCAGCAGGACTGCTTCTCAGTACCTTAGCTGACTAGTACAGTACATCCCTGATTTAGAAAGAAGTTCTGTTCCTGGAGAACATTCCTAAGTTGGATTCATTTGTAAGTCCAGCAAAGCAAGTCTTACACACCTTTGGTGCAAATGTACAATGTAAACGGCTTTGTGCTTGCCAGTAGCCCCTTCTCCATCACCACTGCTCTTCCTCTTGCTTCTTGACATCCCGCCCTCTGGCTAAGCACTGCACCACTGCGCACGATTGCACTGTATAGAAAGCACACAGCAGCCCAACTGTGACAATGTCCAGCAGGCACACGAGCTAATTCTGTGATTTGTTTACATCTCTGAATGTTCACAATGTGAAGTCCATTTGTATCTGTGAAAGATCACAACTTGAACATTCCTAAGTCAGGGGCTTATTGTATGTCACATGTGTCAAGGGCTAGATACTTTCCTAAGATGCCCTCAGATGCCCAGTCTCATTTGGTATTCACAAGCCTGTCAGTGAGGAGGAGCAGGCCCACCATACTCACTCCATATTAAAAGAAATAGACTAAGGAAGGTGAAATGATTTGAAGGCCATAGAGGGTCCAGCTTAACCCTGGCATCACAAGCACACCACATCGGTGTTGGCTCCCAAACCCAGCTTCTTTCTCCCACACCAAGCTTGGCTTCCTCCTGTCCCACATGCCCCCTTATGTGGCTGGTGGGCAGTCACATGTTCATTAGGAGAAAGATGTCTGGAAAGATGAACAAAGGAGGGGGACATGAGGCAAGTGAAAAGAGACAAACAAATCAATGGACACTGACTGATCCTCATGTTTTTCTTGCCAGTTCTGGAAATACTGTTGTTAGATACGGGAAGGCTCCAATTGTTTTCATCTCCGTAAGACCCAGCAATGCTGTATTGTCAAAAGGAAAAGAAAGGTGTGTGTGTGTGTGTGTGTGTGTGTGTGTGTCTGTGCATGCACACACATGTATACACCTATGTTTATGCACATCCACAGATTCATTAATTCTATAAAGACTAAAGTGATATCATAAGACCTATAGAATCATTGGTATTGGACTGGGGAGGGGACATCTGTCCATACTGGTAGAAGGCCCCTTGGACAGGTCAGTGGAGCAAGTCTTGGCACATGGTCTTCTCATCATTCAGTCCTGTGATATAAGCATAAAGGAATGGTTCCTCATCCAATTTTTGGTACTGGTAAAAGGGCAAATGCAAAGGTAAATGCTTTGGTCAAGTAAAAAGATTAATTTTTTAAATTAGAAATAAGACTGGGTATAAGTCCTCAAAAGAAAGGCAAAGGAAGTCTGTTACAACAAGGAACTCCAGAAGAAGAGTGTAAAATGATTATTCTTATGCAACAGGTGAAATACATAAGGAAATGAAGAAAATACAATAGGGCAGAAGAAAGACAAACAAAAAGTGGTGTCAGAAGCCCAGACTAATCCCACAGGGCTCTTTGCAAAGTAAAGCACTTGGAGATCATCTTGTACAGCAGCAACCTCTGTATCAGCCAGTCACTGGCCTAGAGCTGTACCCTTGCATCTCTGCATGAAGTTGATGTCATTGTCAAGAGCAAGTCTCCAGATGGGAGTGCAGCTGTGAGGAGCTGGCAGCCAGCACTGCCAGCAGCTGGAGGGCAGATGCAGCAGTGCCGAGGCGATGCTCTAGGTGCTGCACTAGCAGCTCCTGCTGCAGGTAGCCTTCATCTGGAGGAACTGCATTCCATTCCGCGCAGATGGTCTGAGTCAGGGCTGCTTTCCTTCTCCTGTGGAGCTGAGGGCAGCCTGCAGAGCCAGCCTCTGCCTGTGATCTTGCTGCAGTATCTTCACCTTATGAAACTGTATCTGTAAGTATCTGTGTTCTTTAACCTTTAACAGCACATGAGAACCTCCTCATTTGCTCATATCTTTCAGTCTGTTACTATCCTCCTGTGACAATACATGCAAGATTTCTTCACAAGTCTGTTTTTCTCCACCCAAATTTCTATTAGTACATCTCAAAGACAATGGGCTCAATAGCTCCAAAAGGTAACTCACTCTGCTTTGCTATGAACCATATGCTACTAAGTTATAATTTCCAATCACCAAAGTCAAAGAAAAGAGAACTAATCCTGAGACACCTTCTTTTCCACAAGCTACATAGCTACAGCTCAGACTACTCCACAATACAGGACACAGTTCCCAATCTGCTTACTCATCTGGTCCCGATGTAGTGAAGAAATTCAAGTGTGTTCATAATGCCACTTAAGCTGGTGCTCGGGACTATCCAACTCCCTAGGTGTGGTGTGACACACGAGGATCAAAGGAGGAATATTCTTCTTGTTCTGGACACAACAGTTCAATGACTACAGTCTAAAATTAACTTAATGATTTAAATAAACTCTACTATAAGATTCATTATGCCACTGATTTGCACATACTTGTAAACAACTAATCTACATATTTTTGCATGTGCTGTCTCATACCATCTTTAATTTCCAGATTGACTTTTTTTGTAATTTATAGTCCCACTCCTCTGTACCACAGATTAAAAAAAAAAATTGAAAATAATTACTTTTGTGCCTAGTTTGCCCCTTATCATTATCCTCAAAGCAATATAGCATGACAGATATCAATCTTGCATTGCTACTATATTAAGTAATATAAATAATTGTGTCATAATTTAAAATATAAGGAGGATGTATACAGGTTATATGTGAGTGTATTTATAATGAGCTAAAGGGCATGTGGATTTTGATATGTTCTGGAACCAATCTCTAGAAGACATCCAAGGACAACTGGATACGTTTTTATAACTATTCAATCAAATGTCAATTTGGTCCATCATTCCAACTTGAAACTATCATTTTGTATGCTAGTTCTATGGATGCAAAATTAGCTCTAAGTATGTGGTATATTCCCTAAGTATCTTGTGGCATGTCAATCACAACTTTGATGCATGTACTACCTGGAGCCTCATCAAAATTATCAATAAGAAACAATATCCATCTAGAGCTCAGAGTGGATCCTCATAGTCCTTACAAGAGACTCACCCTTTTGTGATCTCTGCTAGTACTCAAAGAGTTTCATTCATGATTTTTCCACGCATCACTTCAAGTTTTATAATGAATTAACTCCTTGAGATGTGTGTGCCCATACCCTAGCTTTTGAAGATTATAAAATAAGTTATTAATTTATAAAATATTTGAAATTACTGGCTGGGGAGATAGCTTGGAAGTCTAGGCACCTGCCTGGTAAGTGCAAGGACCTGGGTTCGATCCCCAGTACCACATGCCATGCCAGCCCCAGAACCCTGGTGCACCACGCCAGCCATCAAAACTAGGTGTGGTGGAGCACACCTGCAATCCCAGCACTGGGGAGGCTGACACAGGAGGATCACTGTGAGTCCAAGCTGCATAGCAAGACTCTGTACCAAATACATAAATAAATAAATAAAATATTTGAAACTATATATATTTTAGTAGAATATAAAAATATTATATGAAACCAGTTGGTAGTTTTATGAATAAAAATAATACAAGGATGGGGCTAGCGAGATAGCTCAGCAATCTAAAGCACCTGCTTAGGCAAGCGTAGGCAATCGCAGGGACCACAGTTTGATCCCTGGCACCACATGCTGCGCCAGCCCCATCCCCTGGGCAGGCTGAGCGGGCCATAACATAAATAATTAAAGTTTAAAAAAACAATAATTCAAGGAGACAAAGGTCAAATACAGAACATCATTTCAGAATAAAAAGATTTTTTTTCCATGTGAAAGATTTTCAATCTGAAGGGACAAAAGAAATGAGGCTGGATGTGGATTTAGGCATTACAGATTTTTTAAGGAGAATAGGATCAAGAGTAAGAAAAGAAAATATGAGACCTAAATGACTATATTAGTTATCTACTGCTGTTTAACTAATTCCCACAGATTTAGGAGTTTAAGACAACAAATTCCACATTTCTATAGTTCAGGCCTCTAGGCTTAGATTGGCTCAGCCCTTCGATCACCAGGCTGAAATCGACGTGTTGGCTAGAAGTGCAGCCTCCTCTGAGGTGTAGGATCCCTTACTAAGCTCACTGCTGGGCAGACCACAGTTCTTTGTAGTTGTGATGCTGAGGTCCCCATTTTTGTTGGCTTCCAGCTGGGAGCTGTTCTTCCCTCTTTCAGGCCACTTAGCTTTTTCCTGTCACCATGTGGTCCTCACCACGATATGGCAACATTGCTTTGTAAGGATGGCAAGTGAAACTCTCTTGATCCTGTTAAAATAGAGTCCGATGTTGTATAAAGTAACCATTACATTCCCAGCTCCCGCCCAAAGCAAAGTAAGTATGAGTGTGTGCGCTCCAGTGGGTGGCGGTCTTTGGGG
>PVKN010043131.1:0-10284 GCA_004027915.1 Capromys pilorides | reverse complement strand
CTGCTCCATCTTTCCCTCCTTCCCTGCATTCTTTATCACCCTCCAGATGACTCTTGATGGAGGTTCAACAATGACCTCTTGCACTAAAACCAAGAATATATAAAGAAATTAAAAAATTTAGACACCTCAAAATAAAAGACCCAAACAAAAACAGGGCAATCGAAGTGAACAGACATTTCTCAGAAGAAGTACAAATGGTTAACAAATACATGAAAAAATGATTGTCAATCTCTGGCCATCAGAGAAATACAAAATAAAACGATACCAAGATACCATCTTACCTCAGAAAGAATGGTTATCATCAAAAAACTAATAATACATGCTAGCAAGGATATAGGGAGGAAATGAACTCTACTACATTGTTGGTGGGAATCTAAACTATTACGACCACCATGGAAGTCAATGTGGGGATTCCTCAAAAAACTAATAGAAACTCTATTTGATTTAGCTATTCTACTTCTGGGTATCTTCATAAAATCATGTTACAGGGAATATACATATCCAAGCTTAAGCAGCACAATGTGTAACAGCTAGAACCAACACATATGCCCATCAACAGATAAATGGATAAAAAGAATGTATTTCTTTAAATATAGGTGAGTAGTACTCTGCCATTAAAAAAAAAAAAAAGATGAACTTTAGGCTTTCCTAGCTAAATGGATGCAACTGAGAACACAATGTTAAGTCAGACACGTAAGCTTAAATATCACATGATTTCTACATGAGAAACATTCTGTGTGTGGTGTGTGTGTGTGTGTGCATGTGTGTGTGTGTGTGTGTAGTGACTCTTGTGCCATGTAAGTTCAGGGTCTGATTTTTTTTTTGGTTTTGCTTTTTGAGATCAGATCTGACTACAGAGCCCAGGCTGGCCTTGAACTCTCAACACTCTTCCCACCTCAGCCTTCCTAGTGCTCAGATTATAGATGTGCACTACCACGCCCAACAAGGTCTATGTTTTGGCCTGGCTTCTGTTAGGGACACAGTGGGCATCTGCACAGCTTTTGCTGTGCCCATCAAGGTCTGCACTCTCATAGCATGTCCTCTTACTGGCTCTCTGTACACTCATGGGTCTGGCCTCCAGCTCCTATGGATGTGAGCATGTGTATACACTGCATGTTTCTTGTCTGCCTGCATCAGGTGAGGGATTCCCATTACATCTACACTTTCTCTTCCCAGCATTTACCACCTCTGAAATTGTTCATCACTGGTGCTCTCTGCTAGGTCACTGGAGGAAGGGGTGGTGCCCATCTTATTTATCACTACATTCCTATGTCTTAGCATGGGGTCTGGCTCATAAAAATTCACAAGGAAATACCCACTTGGGAAAAAAAAGTACTGGTCTTACGCAGGAACACAGGATGCTGATACTGGTCCTCCCGCTCCCCTAACGTAGACACATGCACAAAACTCTGCCCAGAACACAGCAAGATTAGGCCACTTGGTGATATCAAACCCACTGGTCCTTGAGGACATGAGGCTACTTGGCCTGACAAGTGAGCTTTCCTGCTTAGCTAACTCCTGGCTTCAGGTGCTGGGTCACTCAGCTTGTGACTCTCAGATTCCATACCTGCCAACAAAGGCAAAGGGACTGGCTTGCTCATGCAAGATGCTACAGGGGGGCCAGCCAGATAGCTCAACAGATTAAAGCGCTTACTGAGGCAGACAAAGGGACCAGGGTTCGATCCCCGGGCCTGCCATGTCAGCCCCACCCCCCAGGGCATGCTGAGACAGCGATTAAGACTGCATGTGGTAGCATGCCTGTAATTTCAGTGCTTGGGAAACTGAAAACAAAAAGATTACTATGGAGTCTGATCTTTATAGTGAGACCCTGTAGACTCTGTACTAAATACATAAAAATAAAAAAATAAAAAGATGCTACAGGGTTGGGAGAAGTGTGGGATTTTTTTAGTAGACAATGGCTATTCCACCCCTCCTTCAACAAGCTATAATGAATAAAAGTGCTATTTACAACTGAGACCTTGGTGCAAGTTTGAGAAGTAAAAAGATGCAAAAGGGCTATTCTAACTTCATCCCATCGGAGCACCATTAACCCCCCACTGCATGATTACAAAGTTAACAGATAGACTAGTGTGTGGCACCAGAAGGAGACATGGGAAGAGGCAGTTACTGTGTAGATAGCTGCCTTTCTCCTGGGACAAGCTGAAGAGCAAGTGGCACAGGCCCCCCCAGGAAACAGCTGCTAATGTGGCCGCTTACACATGAAGTGAGCCACTGTGCACCCAGCCTGATCCTCTGTGCCTTCACCTTATGGGTCACACCTACCTCTGATCTAGTGGAATATTATGTTGCTTCCCATCCCTGAACACCTACCTGTCCCTCTCTAGGGTCAGCCTAGGGATCATAGTGCTTTACCAGTGTCCCTCACAGGACTCAACACCACAGTGATGTGGTGAAGATGCTCTATAAGCCAGCAGTCACATGCTCCATGATGTGCTACAGCACAGAACAGCCCAACCTGGGTGAGCATGGTTGCCCTCTCCCTTTCCCAGGTACTGGGTGGTGGAGTCCAGGCCAAATAAAAGAACTTCAGTCCTCCTTATACCCCAGCACCCATCTCTGGCCTGTTGTCAACTAGCTTCAAAAGCTACCCTAAGCACTAAATGAGACAGAGCTCCACAGAACAAACTACAAAGCGGAGGCAAACTCGTGGAAGGATTGGTGTGACCAGCTTCTAGGTCTCACTGTCATGAAGTAGGTGGAAACAATAATTTAAGTCCTGAGCTCCTCTGCTTGCACCACTCCCCTTTGTCCCACAGGAGTGTGTCGGGGGTTGGGGGGACACAAGGTAGGAGTCCAGAGCCAGTTGAAGGAACTCAGGGGAGAATTCCAGCAGGACAGGGCCTCACCAGGCACCCATGCTACCTCCTACTCACACACTGCCTCTGGTCAGCACCTCCCTGGTCTCCCCCACACATTACCCCATCACCTTGGATACAATAGCTTGCAAGGCTGCAGGGCTCCCACTGATCAGGCATTTTCATATGCCAAGCACTGTGCTGTGTGCTTCCTGTGCTATTTCTCAACCTTTTAACTCTGCAAGATGGATGTTATTACCACCATTTAGAACCAAGAAAAGTGAGGCCACTCGGCTCCTGAGCATTTCACTGGCTAAAAGCCTATGTGTGTTCTTTCCACCACTTCACAGTTGACTCCACCTCAGAGATAACAGGGAAGAAAGCAAGAGGATGAAAGTGTTGTTCTGGGGAAAGTAACCAGCCCAGCACAGGGCCTGACTGATGTTATTAAAAGGGCTGTCTGCATCACATCTCTCCATCACCTACAGAATCCAGTCCCCAGAGCCCCGCTGGGCATTTAAGGTTCTCTGCAGTCCTCTTTCCCAGTTTCTTCCCTTCCCGAGACTCTGCTCCTGCTTCTGCCTGGCATAAGCTCGCTTCCCACAACTCCATGCTGTAGACTGCCTTTCGTTGCCTGCAACATTCACTCCACCCGCCACACACACACTGGGACGCCTGTGTGCCAGGGACTGGGCCAGGTACTGAGGACACAATAGCCAGATGGGAGGATTCCTGTGGTCACCTTAGGAGGAAGGTCATTTCCCACTTCCTCCCAGAGGATTCGCTGGTCACTGCTGCTTGTCCCTGTCCCAAATCCCAGTGGTCTGCATGTGCCTCTCCAGTGGCATTCAACCACGGCTCCACCTTATGCATCAGCTCTGTTTTAAGACTTCCTCTGTAATGTGTTTATTTTTGTGGGAAAAGTGTACAGGGGATTCCAAATAGTACTATAAATGGCATCAGATCCCCAGGCCAGCCCACAAAAGCCTATTAAAAAATAATGGTCCTAAGTAAGCAGCTAAGTGACCACACCTTAAATGCTCTGTAAGAGAGACCAGGGGCAAATAAATATCTGCTTTCTGGGCCTCCATTCAGCCTCCTCTGGGGTCTAAACTTAGAGCTACCATCGGGGACAGAGGCAGGGAAGATGGCAGAGGTGGAGAACATGAAAGAGTGGAAGAACTTAATTTGTAATTTAGGTCTGGCGTTAGTCCTGGCTCTGCCCTTACTAAGTAGGTGGCTGAGCTTCTGCCTCTAGGAGCATTATAAAATAAGAGTTAAGGAGGATGTCTATGGAGCCCAGCGGTAGAGTGCTTGCCTCTACAATATCCTAGATTCTATCTCCAGCACTGCAGGACAAAATAAGGAGGCTAAAACAAAGCAGCTCTCAGACCATTAAGTCACAACAGTTCATATTTTAAATGTTATATATGTAAAAATAATACGTACTATGTGTTTTAAAACAATTTTTATCAAGAAAGAACTTTTTAGGCCAGGGAGATAGTTCAGTGGTTTGAGCACCTGCCTGGCAAGCACAAGGTCCCGAGTTCAATCCCTGATAGCAAAAGAAAATAAAGAACTTTTTAAAAGGAAATCATAATATACTATTATCAACAGTTTCATATTTGAAGAAAAACACTGTAAACATTCCACTCAAAATATGGACATCAAGTTAGGACAATGGACAAGCGTTTTAACTGAAAATATATTTATGTATTTTTTTTATGAATTTAGGGCAGGGTCTACAAGGTGTATAGGGTCTCACTATGTAGGTCAGACTTGTAATGATTCTCCTGTTTTCAGCCTCCCAAGTGCTAGGATTACAGGCAAACACCACCCCCTCCAGTCTCAATCACCATCTCAGTGCACCCCGGGGGCGGGGCTAGCCTAGCATGTCAGGGATGAATTCCAGCTGCTGCGCTCTGCCTAAACAGGTGCTTTATTCCACTGAGCTATCTGGCTGGCCCAAATGAAAATACTTGGATTCTTGGGGGGAAAAAAATCACCACTGCTATTTTTCCAGTTTGTCTGCAAACCAGTAAAAGGCTGGTCATGGCCTGGCTCTGGTCCTTGACCTGACATGTGAGAACCACTTTACTAGGATATGTATAGTATACTCTCTGACTGACATTTCTCCATCCTGTGGACCAGACAGGACTAGACAGGACTGGACAGCTATTGGCATGCATAGGTCCTGGTGTAGTGAGGAGGAGCAGGGTTGTGGTCCAAGAGCCAGCAGTCTGTGCAAGGCTGCAGCAGGACTCCAGGCCTCCCTTACCACAGCCCCACAGCCCTAGAGACAGGGATGCTAGCTTAGAAGACATAGGGCCTAACTCTCTCCAGGTACTGACTGCCAATTCCACCCTGGTATTCTTCCAGAAGGTTTAGGGAAGGCCCTCAAGGAGACCTCTTAGAAAATATCTGATGTTTCTGGTTATAAACTAATAGGAACTCATTTGGACAGTCTCAGTAAGCATAAGCAAAAAGCAAGCAAAAGTCATCTACCTCTCCACCTTCCAGAACAATCACTATCTGATGCACTACTAATTCTTCAAATACATAACTTCACTCTGAGATTGAGTTTTATATCCTACTTTCCCAGTAATCATATTTGAGCATCTCTGCACATCTTTAGATGTTCTTCATTACCATCATATTTTAACCATAAACATTATACTCTATTAAATATATTTAATTTAGAAAACTGGCAATGAACTGAGTATTTGGGTCTACCAAGACTTCCTATGTTGAAATGCTGACTTCAACTATGACAATATCAGATGGGGCCTCTGGGGTCAATGGGCCACAGGAAGAGCCCTCAAAAATGGGATCCATGTTCTTAAAAAGTGTCCAACACAGTTCCCAGTCCTCTTTCTGTCTCATAAAGAAGTCAGCAGTCTACAGCCAGGAAGAGGGTCCTCCTCAGGACAAAACCATGCTAGCACCCTGTTCTCAACCTCCAGAACTGTGGGCAATAAAATTCGGTTCCTTATGAGTCATGCAGCCTATGGCATATTTGACATATAACATCACTTCCCATGGTATGAACAGTGCCAGAAGTCATTTAACCATTATGCTGCTGTTGAGCATTATTATAACTATTTCCATATTTTTTGCTATTATAAAAAATGGGGTGGGTGTACATCTCTGTACACAAATCTCTGCAGATACCTTTATATAGTGAATGCCCTTGTCCAAGAGAGAGATGCTTGAAGCCACAGATGGTACCAAGCCTTACATATGCAAGTTTTTCAAATACATACATAGCTATAAGAAAGTTTAACTTACAATTTAAGCATAATAAGGATTAATTCCAAAATGGAACCACTATAACTATAGTATAGCAAAACTTAGGTGGATGAGGTCTCTCATTTGGAATATCTTACTGTATTATACTTATCCCTCTTGTTGACTTCAGGTAATGAAACTACAGAAAGTGAACCTGACCACTGCACTTCTTTACTACTGCACTATACTGTACCTCAGGTCATAGCCCAGTGCTGTGCCAACAGCCCTCAGTAAATATTAAGCAAATAAACCCAATCTGACCTCAGGGACCCAGGAAATCTTCAGCAGACCCTTCATTTCACCTCACACCTGCTAAACTTAGGGAAAGGAAAAGATAGATGTAAACTCCAGGTCCTGTGCTCTTAGCTTAGCAAATCTCCCCACTTTTCTACATTGCTGAAAGGAACTGCAGATTACGCTGGAGAGCGAGCCGCTCCTTCCCACTAGGCTCAGCCCACCCAGGAAGGCCTCAGCTGATCCTCCCTCCCTTTAAATTACCATGTGTATACTACCTGGTGAAGGCTGCCAGCAGTTAGGCTATCAGCACTTTGTACTTCGCTTATTATTTGCTCAGAGGACTGATAACCTGCCCAGCCCAGGACAACACCAGAGGCCAGGCACAATGCTTATTTTTGTTCCCCATCCAAAATCCAACCCTGCATTAAACAATGTGGTTGTTAAATAAATGTTTCCTGAATGAAATATCAGATTCCCGAGGCTTTATTTTTGGAGTGGAAAGAAAGGGGAAGAAGGAAAAAAAGCAGAGCCCCCTGAAACAGCCCAAGTGTGAAGAGCTGATGGGTTCCAGGGGAGATGGCCCTTGTCCCCTGCTCTATCCTGACTAGCCTGGAGACCAGCCAGACCTAGTAGCTCCAGGAACTGAAGGCAAACAGCTCTAGTCCAACTAGATACAGGTACAGTGAAGTGCAGGTAGCAGATCTCAATCCTACAGAGAGAAAGTCTTCAGGGGAACTGGGAACCTCTTTCCCCACCCACTTCTACACAATCAGAAGGTAAGTGGCCACTCCTCACTGTGACCCCAGAAGGTCCAGGAATAAGAAGATGGAAGAGCTTAAAACTACTCAATCCACACTCTTTTTCTCCTCTCATTTGCCCAGTACTTGGCCACACCCAAAAGGGGGAAGGGACCCTGAAAAATCTAGGTTAGTGAGGATGCCAGGAGTGGAGAGTTCCCCGTAACTTCAGGATAAAAGGAGTCTGGATGGTCTTAATAACAGAGAGACCAGAAGTTATGTGGGAGATGTGGAAGAAGGTGTAGATACCCCCAAGGGACACCAGAGATGGAAGCCCCACCCGTTCCCATCTCTCTCCAGGATGCCCAGGAGAATCCTGGAAGACCCCAAAGTGTCACAAATGCCCCTCGGACAGCCCACCTCTTCCAGAACCCTGACCCCACCCCTCCTCCATTCCAGTCTGACTTTGCAGTTTGCAGAGATTTCTTTCACACGACCCTCTGGACAACCTTGGCAGGGATTATCTTCACTGTCTCCATCCTCCAAGTGAGAAAATAAAGTCAGAGACATTAAATGATCCACCACGCCACATAAGGAGAAAGTCACTAGGGCTCCAGCCACTGTCAGAGGTGAGCCCGGTCACAACTCCGCTAGGTGGTTACTCCACCCAGCCCGCGAGCCCAGCTGAACGGAGCCTGTGGGCGGAGGCCCAGGTGCTAAGTCAGTTTCCAGTCGCCTGGAGTAGAAACCAAGAGCCAGCGTGCCCCTAAAACGGGGTTCCCGCCTGCAAAACGAAGAAGCACCCTACTGCCCCCACACTCGCACAGGTGCAGGGCCGGGGGTCTGGGGCAGGGCGCACTCCCCAGCCTGGGGCTGTCCTGCCCTGGCAGGTGGTTCCCCAACACCGAAGCCCCGAGCGGTACCCCCGCAAAGTTGTGTCATTTGCGAACACCCTGCGGAGCATCGCGCAGTGTGCCCTAGTGCTGCTCCTGCCTCGGCTCCCGACGAGGAGAACACTGCAACCGCCCGAGTGTCCCCACGCTGGCCCAGCGTCCACGCCCCCCGCCGGGTGCCCGAGGGCCGGGAGCCGAGGGTGCGGACCTGCACGCGGGGCGCACGTGCCGCCCTGCCCGGACCCCGCACGACTCCTACTCTGCAGCTCACCCAGATCGTCAGCAGCAGCAACCACAGCGGCCCGGCCTGTGCCATCCCCGCGACGGTGCCCGCCGCCGGCTCAGATCTCCACTCGCGCAGCTCACCCAGCCACTAGCTCCACCGTGGCCAACAGCCACCGCCACTTTCCAGCCGCTCCCCGCCTCCCAGTTCCCGGTGCCACGTCTGCCAGAGCATGCGCATCAGGCGGGAGCGCTGGAGCGGTGCTCCATGGGAGTTGTAGTTCTAGCTGCGGACGCAGCACCCGCCCGGGTGAATTTGAGCATGAAAGGCAGGGCCAGTGAATAAGCGAAGGCATCAATTGAGGGGCTTACTCTGTGCCTAGAGTAGTTTGTGCTCAGAAGTAAGTCTTACGTGCCTACTCTGGATGAGGAGGCAGCCCCAAAATGTCTCACACAGCCTGTAAAAGGCAGAGTCCAGCACTGCTTGTGAAAGACTGAAAAAAAAAAAAAAAAGCCTTGAGCCCTGACTCCAATGCTCCCATCTATCTCTTCTTCTGTCGTTCAGTAAAACTGTGTTGAGCTATTGGAGAAGTTTGGCAGTTTCTCAAAAAGTTAAACATAGGTTACATATGGACTCAAAAAAAATTGAAAACGCGCTCAAACAAATGGATCTCTATACACCAGTGTTTGCAATAGCAATTTACAAAAGCCAAAGGTAGAAACAACCCAGATGTTCTTAAAGATTGAATAGATAACAGAAAATGTGATGTATTATAGAATGGGGTACTACTTAACCACTAAAAGGAATGAAGTACTCATACCTGTTACCTTGAGGACAAATTTCAAAAATAGAATGATAATAAGAAAAAAACTTAAATACAGTGGGGTGTGGTGGCACAGATGTGTGATTCCAGCTACTTAGGAGATAGAGACAGCAGGATTGAAAGTTTGGGGCCAGACTGGATAACTTAGCTACTTTCTCAAAGAAAGAAAGAAAAGAAAAGAAAAGAAAAGAAAGGAAAGGAAGAAATAGTTCAGCACTCCCTGGGCTCAATCCCCAGTACTGAAAGAAGAAGAAAAAGAGGAAGAAAGAATAGGAAAAGGAGGAGGATAAGGAAGAGGAAGAAGAGGAAGAGGAACGGGAGGAGTTAGACACAAAGGTCGCATATTGTATGACTACCTTTATAAGAATTATCCAGAACTGGAAAATGATAGAGACAGTGGTTGTCTGGGCTAAGGGAAGAGGGAATGGGAAGTGGCTGTTTAGTGAACACAGGGGTTCCTTTTGGAGGTGATGAGAATACTTTGGAACCAGAAAGAAGTGATGGCTGGTTGTACAACACTCTCATTGTACAAAATGTCACTGAACTGTACACTTTAAAATGGTGGTATTGGGCTGAGGAGATAGGTTGGTGGAATAAGTGCTTGCCTGGCAAGTGCAAAGTCTTGAGTTTTATCGCTGGTACCACCAAAAAAAAAAAAAAAAGTGATATTACATGGATGTTATTTCAATACAAAAAATGAAAGAAAAACTCTTTACTGAACTCATGGCATGTGCTGAAACAGCTGCACAGCATAATTGGGTAGGTTTGAGATGCACTGCTGTGGCATGGCTAAAGGGAGTACACAGTGGGAGATGGCAGTTTAGGGCTGAGAGACCCTTGCCCGCCTTCTAAAGGGTCAAAGCCACGTCCAGAGATCATGCTTGACCTGCCCCTCTTCTCAACAGACCTATTGTGTTGCTCATCATGTCTTTCCCATCAGTTCTGCTTCCAAAACATCTCCTCTGCCACCTCTTGTGTTGAAGTCACTGACACAGCTCATTTAGGTAAGGCTAACAGACTAAACAGTGGACCTGGGTCTTAATTACTTTCTGAGACCCATACCTGACACCCTCAGCATAAGGATAGATTTATTTTGGCTCACGAGTTTTCAGTGCATAGTTGGCTGGCTTCAAAGCAGAGGACATGATGGAAGGGCTTGGAAAGAGGAAAGCTGCTCCCTCCATTGCACCCAGGAAGCACAGAGTCTGAGGAGGAGCAGGGAAGGGCAATGCACCCTGCACCCTCAGGTCATGCCCCCCCCCCCCGA
>PVKN010043130.1:0-10282 GCA_004027915.1 Capromys pilorides | reverse complement strand
CTTTTTAATAAGATGAGATCCTAGTTGTTGATTCTTTGTGATAGCTCCCATGTGATCAGGGTTTTGTCTAGGAAATCTTTGACTACACCTATGTCTTTAAGAGTTCTACCTATTCTGTCTTCCAGCAGATGGACTATTTCTGTGTTAATATTTAGATCTTTCATCCTTTTCGATTTTAGCTTAGTGCATGGTGATAGACGTGGGTCTAGATTTAGTCTTTGGTGTCCGGACAGCCAGTTTCTCCAGTATCGTTTATTAAAGAGGATTTCTTCCAGTAAAAGTTTTTGGTGTCTTTGTCCAAGATAAGGTAGCCGTGCGGGAGTTGTGTCTACATATTCTAATCTGTTCATTGATCTTTGGAGCTGTTTGTTTTTATTTTTATTTATTTTTTGCCAGTACCATGCCTCTGTGTGTGTGTGTTGTGTGTGTGTGTGTGTGTGTGTGTGTGTGTTTGAGACAGGGTCACACTATGCAGTTCAGACTGGCCTTGAGCTCACTTTTGTAGCCCAGGCTGTTCTCAGACTCGCACTGATACTCCTGCCTCAGCCTCCCAGGTGCTGGAATTACAGGCGTGCGGCACCACGCCTGTACCATGCCATGCTGACCACAGTTGTTTTGCAGTATAATTTCACATCAGTGATTGTGATGCCCCTGCTTTGCTTTTGTTGTCTTGAATTACTTTTGCTATTCTAGATGTCTTGTGTTTCCTAGTGAGTTTTAGGATTTTCTCTAAATCTGTGACAGGGCTAGAAATGTAGTTTGGTGGTAGAGTGCTTGCCTAGCATGCACAAGGCCCTGAGTTCAAATGCCAGTACCACAACAACAAAAAAGCCTTACTCTAATTCTGTGATGTATGCATTGGTATTTTATTGGAATTTCATTAAATCTGTGTAACAATTTTGGGAGTGTCCCCATTTTCACTGTATTGGTTCTTCCTACCCAAGAACGAAAGATGTCTTTCCATTTTCTGATATCCTCTTTGATCTCTTTTTTCAGAATACTATAGTTTTCAATGGAAAGGCCTTTTACTTCCTTCATTAGATTGATTCATAGGTATTTCATTTTTTGAATGAAATTGTGAAGGGTGTGGTTCCCCAATTTTTCTGAGAGTTTGTTATTCATGTATAGCGATAATACTGATTTTTGAATGTTGACTTTTTATGTAGCTATGAGACTGAGTTTGGCTATTGAATATAGAAGTCTTTTGGTGGGGTTTTTGGGGCGCAGGTAATTTTCTACTTTGTTTTTCTCACAAGTTTACTCCAAACACATCTGGTGTGAGTATTCGCTTCATACATGTTGAGTGGCTGAGGGAAACGCAGTGAATCTGGGGAAAGCAGGTGACGCTGTCTACAAACCTCTTCTATGTTGCTGTGTGGAGCATTTTATCTCAATGAAGAGAGAAAGACAGGAAAAGGAAAATTAATACTTGGAATCAAAGAAAACAAAAACGATAGGGGCTAGAGGTAGACAAGAAATCCATAATTCTTTTATAAAAGGCTATTGTTGAAAAGAGCACCCCTTCTTTTTTTTTTTTTTTTTGTCTTTTGTAGCCCAGGCTGGTCAAGCATCCCTCTTAATTGTTTTAAGTCTGTTACGTCAGCTAACATCTCTCTGAGCCATGCATAAAACTCTATAAAAGTTTTGATGGTCATGTTTTGATAGTTCAAATATTTCTAAGAGACTGTAAGATTTTTACTTCTCAAAACTGGAAGATATTGCATGATTTCTCTTCTATAAGAAACCAAAACATCAATAATTTAAAGAGCAAAATAAAACAGACGGTAGGACTCAGGGAAGCAGACATTCTGGCGATGGCAAGGAGTGTGGGGTGGAAAGCAGGGAAGTAAGGGCCATGAGGCCCCCGTATCACATGGACCGGCTCTCCACCCTGAGTGGAATTTTATGCATTACGAACATATACTAATAAGAAGGAAATTTAAAAAAATGAAACGCCTCCAGAGACATTGAGAAATCCTTGGGAGGATCATTTTTACATGCAGGGAGCCAAAGTATCGGAGGGATCCCAGATCTCATTCTTTGACCGGGGCCTTCTGGGACAGAACCCTTTGCAGAACCCTAGAAAGAGCCCTGACCCCACTGTGCAGGTGACCACCTACCTGCAGGTGGGCTGCAGTCATGTGCGGAGAGGACTTGTGAGGAGTGGCCTTCCACGCATCGGTGCCAGGAGGCCACAGGCAGGCTTGCCTCCGCGTGGACCCAGGCCATGGCCACCTGTAGGGTTCTCATTCACGGCCCTGGGAGGATGCACTGTTCTGGGGTGGATTCCTCCTGTGCCCTGTGAAGGCTGCTCTTCCTCCTCATCCCTGGCTGGCTCCTTCTAGATAGCTCTGGCTTGCCCCCTTTAAAATAGCTCTAGTTTGGGCCAGCAACATAGCTCAGTGGTCTAAAGCGTCTGGCTAGGCAAGGTTAGCTAACCACGAGGACCACAGTTTGATCCCTGGCACCACATGCTGCACCAGTCCCACCCCCAGAGCAGGCTGAGCTGGCCATAATATTAAAAAAAAAAAAAAAATAGCTCCAGTTAGGCTGGTGGTACTTCTGGTACCTACTCCTGCTGTCTCTCACAAGCAGCTGAATTTTGTTAGTCTAAGCCAGGTGTTCAGTAGATGTTCTATCTAGTCATCAAGGATGACTCATTTCATTTATTTATTTATTTTTGTATTTTAGGGAAGGGTCTACAGGGTGTTCAGGGTTTCACTACTAGATCAGACTCGTAGTGATGTGCCTGTTTACTGTCTCCCAAGACCTGGGATTACAGGCACACACCTCCACGCCCAGTGTCAATCTCTGTTTTAGTGCGACCCGGGGGTGGGAGTGGGGCTGGCAGGGAGGCCCTGGGGATTGAACCCTGGCCCCTGCGCCTGCTTGCAGGTGCTTTAATCCGCCGAGCTATTTGGCTGGCCTGACGATGCATTTCTTGAATAACTGTGCCACCTAGAATAATTTACACCTCGAGTTCTGTAGTATTGATATTTGCTTTCTTATCCTAGAAGCACAAGTTCAAAATAGGCTAGCAATAAGCTACTTTTATTATAATCTTCTTTACTGAGCTTCTATTAGAAACTCTACTTCTTGACTTATTTTAGGATGCATTGATTCTTCTTTTCTGTTTCTTTTTCCTCAGCCATACTGGTTTATTTTCGTATTTTGTGCAGGGTTTCACTACGCAGTTAACACTCCTAGTGATCCTCCTGTTTTCAGCCTCACAGTGCTGGGATTACAGATGTGCACCACCACATCTGGACTTGGTCTCCAGCTCAGTGCACAGGGGCCACGGCCAGTGCAACAGGTGGTACCAGGGATCAAACCCCCGGCCCTGCGCTTGCCTAAGCAGGCGCTTAGTCTGCTGAGCTATCTCCCCGCCCTAAGGTTGGATGATTTAACCAGAGCTGTTCTAGCAGTCCTCATACTTGGCCTTCAGTGCATATCTTAATAAGGATGGAGGAACACTGTTAATGCTGTGACCCCACGGATCACGGGCGGAGAATGTTTTAGGTGATCAGTGCATAGTACCAAGGGCAGGAGGGCCGTTTCTGTTTGTTGTGTTTCAGAGGTTTCCAATTTCCTTGCCTGTCCATGTAATTTCCGCCTTTGCTCATTATTCTCTTTAGCATAGCTTATAATTAAAGGTGATTTGTATGTTTGGTTTGGTGGAAAGTTGTAAATTCAGTGGCTATTATTTATGTATGTTCTGTTGGCTCACGGGTAGTGATGACAGGTGAACCACCAGAAGCGCTGGAAGGTACAAAACTGTGTCTCTGGGTCCCATGTTAAAGCAGCGTCCCCGCCTCTCTCGCACATGCAGCAACGTGTACCTGGAGATGCGGTCCATGTCCAACAAGCTTTGGAAGTACAACCGCTACCGCTACACCATGACCTACCACGAGAAGCCCTGGCTGCCGCCGCCCTTCATCGTGCTTTGCCACCTGGGCCTCCTGCTCCGCAGGCTGTGCTGCCGCCATGCTCCGCGGGACCAGGACGAGGGGGGCATGGGCCTGAGTGAGTGCTCCCGAGGGGCAGAGAGGGGCAGAGCCAGGGCCAGGACCCGGGGCACTGGAATCCAGTGGAGGACCCAGGGCGAAGCCCGCGAGGGTTCACGCTGATGCGCTGGGCCTAAGCAAATGCGCTGGGCCTTTGCCAAGCTCCGCCATACTTTGTGAGCCAGGAGCAGGGAGGAAAAGCCCCTCCCCCTGCCTCAGGGTGTGAAGGCTCCAGCTCTCCGGAGACCGTTTTGTCCCTGACCTGGGAGCTCACACCCTCTGCTCCCAGTGCCTGGTGCCTTCCTGTGGAGCAGGAGGGGACAGGAGACAGCGGGTACTCAGGGTCCTGGGGCGCCAGCAGATGGAAGCCGGGCTTTGCTCAGGGGAGCAACCTGAGAGTGGTTCTTGGGTTTTGGGAGTGAGGCCCGGCTCTGAAAGGGAAATTTGTTCTTTTCAGGGTCTTTTCAACTCAGGGCGCAGATACATAGAAATGTGGCTTCCCGCTTTACTTTATTTCTTTGTTAAAATTGGAAATTACATATTTTAGCATTTGCCCAGTGTATTTTGTGTGGCCAAGTCTTTCTGTTTCTGGTTGTTTTTTTCCACCTCGGAGGTCAAATCCCGGTTGTCAGACACAGTGCCTGAGCACCGAGCTGCAGCCAGCCTCGGTTCTGCCGGATCTCCGGGCATGGTTTGCTCACCCTACCATAACCCATAAGCGAGCCTTGCGTCTCGTGCTTTTTCAGATCTGCTGTTGTTCTGTCAAGCCGTTCCAGTTGTACTAGGCCCATCAGCAGATAATTTCTCTGTATACAGGAAGTTGTTGAAATGAAACCAGTCCTTTATTCAAATCCTCAAATCCGAATACCTCCGGATGTACTTGTTTTCTCCAAAAGCTACAGAAAGGCTCCTCTGGCCCATGGAGGCCCAGAAGAGGGCGCTTACACAAAGCTATTTATCCTTTTTATTGTTTCTGATGGGAGATGCGTTGGTGTTGCTGCCCTGGCCTGAACCAAGTAGTTTACTTTATGTATTTTACATGTACTGTATTACATTTTTTTTCTTTTTATGTTATGGCCAGCTCAGCCCACCCTGAGGGTGGGGCTGGTGCAGCATGTGGTGCCAAGGATCAAACTGCAATCCCTGCGGTTGCCTAAACAGGCGCTTTAGACCGCTGAGCTCTCTCGCTGGTCCCTATATTACATTTGTAAAACTAAAAAATGTCTATCCTGAAACATTCCCGATTCTATCAGTTTCTGATACTGTCAAGGAGGGAAGGCTATTCACACACCTGGAAGTCCTTAGGGCCTGGGTCACCCATCCTGTGCCATGTGAGACTGAGAGCCTAATGCTTTTGTGTACAGTAGCTGGCTCCATGCTGTACTCCCCCTGGAGTCACTTCGATATGCCTTTCTATTTCTTCCCAAGACACTTAGCTTGTATAAGGAAGTCAAAGCACAGCTCAAGTTAGCGTAGAGGCTTACGATTGCACTGTGAATTTCAGGCTTGCAACAGAGCCTACCCCGCATGAGCTGCAGACCCAGAGTCCTAACAGAAGGGGGGTCACTCGGGAGAACCTGGAATTGACTAGAATTTACTCACATTTCCTAGCACTATATGAAAGGAACCTTGTGGAGATCATCTTTAACTGGGCTTCTGGGATGCTTTCAAATAAAACTTTATGACATATTCTGGACATTTGCATCAGAGGCATTTACCAGCAAGGTAGCAGCGCCACCTGGCGGATCGTTGCTGGAACAAGCCACAGACTGCTCTAAGATGCAGGCTTGTGGCAGTGGAAGCTGGGTGCTGTAGGGAGACTGGATTTATCAGTGTCTGAAAAATTCCTCCGCGTTGTATAAAACAGAAAATGTCGAGTGCTTGAGTTGTAAACTCAAGCCAGATATTACTCTCTTCGAGCTACATCTTTCCATTGCTGTTTGGAAGATAATGAGACATTTGCACCTTTAATAAACGTGTAGTGGTGTGATCATTATTTTCCTCCTAACTGAAATGAAACCATTTGTGAAAGAGAACTTTCCCATGTTACCCTTTTAGTAACATTGTTTTTTAAAAATATTTTCCAATTATTGGGAACTGGCTTAAAATGTTTGAGGAAGAATTGTAGGAACCTCAAAATACAACAAAGTGATTTATCTTTCCATGAATTAATTATATCAGAGAATACAGCCTTGATTGGTCATTAGCTGGTAATAGTAACAACTTTTTTTTTTTTTTTGCATGGAAGAGCATGTAAGTGTAACAAGGTAAACTTCTTTATACTTACTGGATGAATTTCAGTAGAGGCTGCCTTTTTTTAACCTTGATCTTTTTTTCTTTTAATTTATTTTATTTTCTTAAGCCTCATTTATTTGTTTGTGTTATGGCCGGCTCAGCCTGCCCTGGGGGTGGGGCTGGCGCAGCATATGGTGCCTGGGATAGAGCCGCAGTCCCTGCGGTGGCCTAAACTTTCCGAGGCAGGCACTTTAGACTGCTGAGCCATCTCACCAGCCCATTAACCTTGATCTTTATCTATCACACACTAACAGTTATTTTTGAAAAAAGACAATGAGATTCTTTCCTCATTTATACATAAATATCAGGGGTTTTTGTTGAAGTTTGAAAACATTGTGATCTATGAAAATTTCTTCCTTTCAATTTGTTTTTATTCAACATTATATCTTTAAAAGCTTACACTGACATACAGAGAACCAATTTAGGGAATATAGGACTTGTGAAAATATTGGAGAGAAAATATCTGTTGTCTGTATGAACCATTTTTAGGTAACAGGTAGGAGAGACCCAGCCTGATGCTTCTAGCTGTTCTATACATCACTTCTGCAGGAACAAAGTGTGACAAATGTACAGCCTTTTATTACATGAGCTGTAGTTTATCACTTTTAATACAGGTGGGAGAAAAGCTACATGTACTTTGTCTTACTGGACTCACGTTGCTGTGCTAAAATATTTGAGGCTAGGTACTTTAAAAAGAAAACAGGTTACAGTTGACTTTTGAAAAAGAGTTTGAACCGTGAGGCTCTATCTGTTGTCATGTGGTTCCTTTGGAAATAGCTGGACAATGAATGAGAAGTGTTCCAGGTCCTTCTTGCCTTGAACAAAGAATTGGGTGAGTTGAGCCAGAAATGGTGCCGACAGTTTATTTGGAAAGTGAGAGGTGAATGGGTAAGGGAGAAACTGGCTGAGCAGAGCAAACTTGAGCTCTGAGAGAGAAAAGGATAAAAAGCAAAAGGAAAGGAACAGCCTGAATCTAGGAGACATAGAGTGAATTACCGTGAGGAATCCCGAGAGCGGGCTTCCGCCTGGCTGCTGCCTCCTTATATACTGCCTTCGTCTCACGGAAGCCTGCAAGAAATTCCACATCCCGGCTCCTGGGAATTATCAGCGCTATCCTGGGATCCTGTCCTTGACAGGTCCCATTGATTTCTCCAGCCAGTTTTGCCACACTCTGCCTCCTATATTGCATCTATCTGTAGACTTTTTTTTTTTTGAGATGCAACAAGATGTCTTGAAAAAGACATGAAGACAAAATGTAGTACCCAGAAGTTACATCAGTGGAAAACTAGATCTATCATGAATGCATAAAATATATGTAGTTAATAATATATTTTATCCTTTAATCACATAAAACATACAACTGTGAGTAAAAGTTAAAATATATCAGAAGTGTGCAAATACAAACCATGCCTGTTTCCTTTGGGAAGTCACATAGCCATCTTGATGCCCTTTGAAGTTGAGAGAAATGTCAACATGCATAAATGCAGTGCCAGCTTGCTGTTGCCTAGGGTTGACTGCAGTAGGTAGGCACTGTCCTGCTGTGATGTCCTGGCCACCTGCTTCTGAATTGTGGATAGTCTCAGTGGTGTGACCATTTGCTCAAAATGCTTATTGCATTGATTATCACATGTGTGGTCCAACTCTCCACTAAATTTCTTATCATAGTAAAAAGGGCAGTCTCCCATTGTTCTTACATATTTTTCACCATGGACACGTGCCTCACGTGAAATGTGCTCATCAACTCTTTGTGTTATCCGGAAAGCTTCTGGTCAACAAGAAGCCAAGCTCCCATTTGGGGAATCAAATGTTAAATTCAACTTTTGACCTCACGGGCCGCGGCACCTCTGACCTCCACGTTGTTCAAGGGTCAAGTGTTTTTTGCTCACAGTTTAGGAGGACTGAGAGTCCAAGTTTGGGCAACTGTGTAGTTGGCTGGCAGTCAGGGTCTCCTGGTTGCTTCCTAACACATGCAGACAGCATGGGTGGGGGTGTGCTGACATAGACAGGAAGTGAGAGAGCAGGCGGGGCGGGCCTTCAAGAGCTGCCTCAGTCTCTCCCAGGGTGGTGGCCCAGGATTGAGAGGCCCCACCGCTGTGTCTCCTAATACTGGAACCAGGCTTCCAGCCTGTGAACCTTGTGGGGAAATCTTCAAAGCATGTCTGATCTGTGGGGTACCCTGCATCCGCCTGTGGCTAAACTAAAAAACTGATTTTTCGTATGCATAAACCTTATTTCCCCAGAACTCTACCTGAGTACAGAAGATCTAAAGAAACTTCATGATTTTGAAGAACAATGTGTGGAAAAATACTTCCATGAGAAGACGGAACATCTGAATTGTAGTTCTGAAGAACGAGTCCGAGTGACATCTGAAAGGTAAAGAATATGTGCCTTTAGGAAGGTCCCCAACCGCTACTGCTAACCTCTGACTGCGCTCCAGAATGTCTAGCAGAGAAGCAAGCTCTAGTGTGGAACACCGATGCCCGAGAGCCTCACAGCACAGCTTTCGTTAGCTGAATCGATTCCTGTCCTTGGGGTGCCTGTGCCTGGAGCCCAGCGTGCTGTGGGGCTTCTTCCTGTTGCCAGGGCACGTGGTAGGAGTGGACGGGTCCCCGTCCTAGCAGTGCGTGTATGTGGAGTTCGACAGGGAAACCAAAAGAGGTGGACAAAAAAAAAGTAAGGAAACATAACTTGCTACAAGGGAGTGAGAGAGCCGTGAGGAAAAATTAAGTGTTTTAGGGGGTTAGGAAATGGTGCTGTGAGATCTCCAGGTTCGGGACTGAGCTTTCCGGAGAGGAGAGGTCTGGAAGGAAGTGAAGGGGCGCAGCAGGGCCACCTGAGATACCTGCTGTGCCCGCAGCAGCGAGGCCCCAGGGAGGGGGTGTGCGTGCCAGCAGGGGCGGCCTGGAGCCCTTGGGGTGCCTGCTTGGGTGGCAGCTGGGTGAATTTCTTTAAGTTTGCCTGCTGGGAGGGTAACAAAATAAATTTGTATGGTTGCGAAAATGACCCACCTATAGAGACGCTGCAGCACAAACAGGAGAAGGTGATTTTCAAAGAGAACTGCTTGGGTAACCATGGTACGGAGGGCCTGGGGGTCTCCCTAGGAAAAGGACAAGATGTGAACATGCACGTCAGGCAGATTGGGTGCTGGGCGCGCAGCGCTGGAACAGAGGTGGCCTGGCCAGGGCAGGGAGGCAAGGAGAGGCTCGAGGAAAAGGAGGCATGCGCGGAAGAAGGGCGATGCGCTGCGGCCCGGATGGGAGCAGAGCCCTGTGTTCCGATGAGGAGAGTGTGATTTTACACGGCTCTAAAAGCACAGAAGCACTCTTGTAAGTGGAAGAAAACTCACAGAAATGAACTGTGTGCCTTCCTTTCTGAGCATACATGAAAACAGTCTGTAAATTATTAAATTCAATTGTGCAGGTTCTTTATTCTAATGTTCAAATGGTGTCAGAATTGTGGAAATTCGCAGTTAGGCTTTCCGTAAAATTGAATCACATGAAGAACTTTCTGAGTGGCTGGGGAGATAGCTCCGTGGCACAAGGGCCTGCCTGGCAAGTGCAAGGTCCTGAGTTTGAACCCAGGTTCCACCAAAAAAAAAAAAAAAAAATATTTCTGACTGGCTCATCCAAGCCTATGTCATAGCTGTGGATTCCTTTACTTTTTTTCTGATATCATATTTATGTCAAGATGGAATACATAGCTGGTTGAATTTGCAGGTCCTATTTAATATTGAAAAGAGATGAATATCAGATAATGTTTAGATCCACAAAGCTATATCTTATCTCAATGCCCGCTTTAGCCCACATCTATACACACTTCCCTTTCCTTTCCCCACGCTGTCCAGGTTCCTCTCCCATCCCCAGGACTCCACAGCCAGCACTCACATCTCACAGGAGCTGAGGTTTTCCTTGGTTCACAGGTGTAGAAGTTGCAGTCCATTCATGGCCAGCAGGCTCAGCTGCAGGAGTGGGGGAAGGCCCTGA
>PVKN010043129.1:0-10282 GCA_004027915.1 Capromys pilorides | reverse complement strand
AAAGTTTGCACGAAATTGATAGTATTTATATGCCTTTTAATATTAAATTTCACATATATTTGTAGAAGTCTTTCTATGGGATTAAGCAGCATTTCAGGAACCCAGAAAAAAAATAGAGAGAAAGTAATATTTAGCTCTTATTTTCATGAAATTTAATGTAAAATAGAAGCAAAAACATAAAATATGGAAGCACGCTAAGATTTCTCACTGTGAAGACAATCAGTATCAGTGAGAAAATCTGGTTTGCTTGAAGGAATCAGAGGAGACTGCTGGGAAATAATAGCTAAGCAAGAGATGACAAAGGGAAGAAAGCAGCGTAAGGTGGGGATCAGAGAAGAAACATGAGGTAGAAGGTGTGGAGAAAGAAATGGGACATACAATAAGGAACTGAAGGAGTTCCATCATGGCTGTGTCATGGGAGCCCAGCCCAAGATAATGGCTTGAGAGTAATGATGTCAACAACTGGAGTTTATCATCAACTCCTGGGACATCGATTTTGCATCTGCTAGTGAGGTACATGTTTTTACATTCTATATTCATCTAATAACAAAAGTGTGAACCTTTATATTTAATTTTCCACTTTATTTATCATAGAAGCATATTTTAGAAAGATTTAGAACTTTGCCTACTGTGTCAGCAGTTGCTGGAGGGAAAAGCCCGAGTGAAAGTTCCTCTCGTGGCAGGGTACCATGGTGCAGGAAGGAGCAAGTGCAGGCGGGGCAGATCTCACAACCAGGGTCTGTTCTGGTGCTCTAGGAAATGGGACACAGCTTGAATAAAACGTTCCGTGCTTGTACTTGCGCGGAGCTTTGTGCCCTTTCCTTATGTTGTGCCTCTTTTGGATTGAATATAGGCTCAGAATTCAATATAGATTTCATTTTCTTTCCAAAAACATTGCTAGTGGTCAAGAACACAAAAATCTAACAGTTTAATGCCTTTTCAAATATTACTTTGAAAACTTTGGATTCTGTGAATTCCAGTGATGTGAGAGAAATGGCCAACATTGTGCTCTCTGCTCTTTTCCATGCAATAATTCTCTTTCCCTGAAGCAGCTGAATTCGCTTAACTGAGAAAGAACCTGAGGGGGAAGGCGGAGAGGCTGTGGTGGGACAAGGGATGAGCGCAGAGGGGCTCCTGGCTTTAGACCCATCTCATGAAGTCATATACATTGTGATGTGTTAGTGAACTAGCGTACGAAGGATATGAGAAAGATTTGGCACAGTAAATTCTCCAGATAATGAACAGGACACATTAGAGGACCTGCTTCTCACCCAGAAGTGAGAGGAAAGAAAAGCATGCACGTGCAGGTTTTTAAATCTCCAAGCACAGAACATTGACAGCTGCTACCCTGACAGGTCCCGCGTTTATCATTGCGCTGATAGAGCCACTGCGGCAGCTCATCTCCTCCTCTTGGAGGAGACGCTGACACACAGCACAGAGCTGTCATGGGACAAAGAGGACTCTGAGGTCCCCCGGGATCCCTGGCCCATCTTACCTTTCCTCCCTGTGCATTTTCTTTATTGAAGCGGTAATGATATTAAATATGTGTGTGTGCTCACATTAACATTTCATTTTTAAATATTTACTCTAGGAAATGTCATGCTATCTCAGCCATTTTGTATTGAGGAATAAGAAAGCTTCTACACCTTTTAAATGTTAGAGAAATAATCAAAGTGCTTAAAATCTTTCTGAATACTGTCCTGGGTTCAGATATTTAAGTGCATGATTTCTTAACTTAAAAAAAAAAAATGCAATTGGTAACAGAAAAATCAAAGAGTAAAGAAATAATTACTGTGTATCTTTTTTTGTTTTGGCCAGAAATGGGTATATTTTCTCTATTCAATTGCCAGAAGGGAGATAAACTGTTGCTATTAATGTTACATGGCATTTTAGATTCTGCATTTCCCAGGGACTATTTTGCCACTGAACACTCAAATCCTACCAAGAGGAGCACATTTCTATGCAAAATTCATTCCCTTTCAGTCTGTTTTACTGGAATTCTTAGCAAAAAAAGTTTCTTGACTGACAAATCACACAAATAAGTATCTAAAGCAAAAACAAATAAACAACAATAAATGCTGGTGAGGACCGCATTAAAATGTTTGGCAAACAGCATTTTGTTTGTTGGCTTTTAAAGATGTGGATCGTTTTCTTTTTATTTCTCACTTTAAATGAATAGGACCTAAGTGGTTTTCTTTGCCTGCTTGCTTGCTTGCTTGCTTTCTTTCTTTCTTTCTTTCTTTCTTTCTTTCTTTCTTTCTTTCTTTCTTGTTTCTTCCTTTCTTCAACTTTGTTGCCCTTATTGAGATTTTGAGTTTACCTGGATTTATGCAATCCTACAAATAGCTCTGGGTTACTTCTCCATGACTGGAGGAATGTATTCACCCTCACACATCGACTGCTCCTACTTGTCTTTTTTTTTTTTTCTGAGTGTTCCTATTTCAAGATCAAAATTAAACCACTATTGTATCTGTATGCTGCAGTTAGTAAGGTTAGAGCAAATCACACATTTTTAACACTGAATACCTTTACAATCAGAATATTAGTAAAACTTGTTTAGATGTTGAACTAAAAATTTTTAATGGGAATGTATGTGCTGAGTATCATCGTTTATTTGGCTTACAAATCACTGTAGAACTGTAGCCAATATTCACTCACTGTGTCATATGAATGGACTTTTACTTTGGGGCCAGGCACTGCTGGAGAGATGCTCACTATCTTTAGGATTTGCCTAACAAATGAAACAGACCCAGTCATTTGAAAGAAATAACTTTCACCACTGTTTTCCCCTAATTCAGAGCTACTGATGTAGTGCTGCCATAGAGAAAGAGAGACAGAGGAGGGGGGGGAGAGAGGGAGGGAGGGAGGGAGAGGGAGAGGGAGAGGGAGAGGGAGAGAGAGAGAGAGAGAGAGAGAGAGAGAGAGAGAGAGAGAGAGAGATTTTACAGTCCTTAAATCTCATTTCAGAAAGGTTTTCAGGAAATATCCTAGCAGGAACTCTGGCCTGTATATTAAAACATCATAAAATGCAAATTTGAGTGCTCTTAGTCCTATAATAGGAAATGCTTGCATGGGTACCGGGCATCCTATCAGGTAGAGAATATTTAGAATAATAAGTATTTGACCCAGAATCAAGTCTCTCTGTGCTTTTTTCTGACCATTCAGCCCTCGCTATCAAATAACATAGGTTTATTTAAAGGATACTCAGAGAGAAAGACAGCAGGGAATAAATGAATAGGACCTAAGTGGTTTTCTTTTCTTTCTTTCTTTCTTTTTTTTTTTTTTTAATTTTGTTGTCCTTATTGAGATTTTGAGTTTACTTGGATTTATGAAATCCTACAGATAATTCAAGGTTATTTCCCCATAAGTGGAGGAAGATATTCACACTCATGCCCCAACTGCTCCTGTTTGTCTTTTTTTCTGAGTGTTCCCATTTCAAGATGAATGCTAAGAGATGGATGGAAACTTTCCACATTTTTCTTGTTTCTGTAACAAGGTGTTTGATTCTCAAGATGATCCTAATTTTTAGCAATGCATATACACATTTAGCATTTAGTAAGTACTATCCACCGATTGTGGAGAGTTAATGGATCCAAGAATGTGGAATGGAAAGGGCAGTTGTCGCCTAAGGCTGGGTGTTACATTTTTTTAAATTATTTTTTTCATTTTTTATTATTTTTAATAAGGAATAACAATAAGACAGTTTCACAATATGTTAGTAGGACAGCCACAATATTATTACAATGCACATTGTTGTCATCATAGTTGTTCCGAGTACAATATGCAGACATAGTAACTTTTCTACACACTACTGGTACAAATATTTCTTCTTGTTGAACTAACAGAAAGTAGTTATATACATAGTCTCCCTAGTGTAAGAACACAAAAGAAGAGCTAAAAATGGGAAGGCATAACACCACTGAACGGAAATCAAGAACTTAAAGATTAAACTTAAAGAGACAGCAAGCAGCAAAGTTAGGAAACATGACAGGGGCAAAACCATGCACTTATATACACAGGAAGAATTAGACAATGGTCCTAAGAATCTCCAACAGGTTTTTGACACTCAGAGTAGCATTGTGTAAATAAGAGTAAAACCAAACCTGGAATGCCTGTCATTCTGGTCTTTTAGATGTGTGTTGCTTCTAATGTAATGTCAATTATTGCTGTACTCTCTCAAGTAAATGTTTGTTCTAAAAGAAAACATTTTATTATTATTACCAACCATTCTCTTTCCAGTGTCACTCTTCTTTCATGTTTCTTTTTTTACATGTTCTCCACCTTATACTATACTTGCATCTACCAAAGCCAACTTTGCAGATTTTTAAATTATGAAACAGCAGTTGACAATGGTGAGGGTATGCTTTCCTCTAGGGTGTTTGTATTAAAAATCATTCCACATCAGAAATTCTTCAGATAGAACATTGTAGATCCATCCATTCCATCTATTCAAATGACTGACTTTTTTCACACATAAAAGGATCTGACTACTCGGGGCAGTAAATTCAGTTACACTTTATAGACAACCTTTTAAAGTTTTCTGGCTGGAATTTATAGGTTGTTTTACTCTGTTGAGCAATCATAATTTAAAAAGACACCAGATCACAACCCTCAAGGTTGAATAATCACTGTTGGTATCCCAACAAGCCAAAATGTCACAATAAGGCTAAATAGCATATGCTTTTGACCCAGCTGTCAGGTGTTATTAATAGGCTGACTTAAAAAATGAAAGCAGTAGGGGTGTCATCAACATTTTGAGGCCCATATGCTTAATGCAGTAAAACACCTGCCAGGGTGAGTTTTCTGTTCCAAATGAAGTAAATTAGCCTACTTCCCCCAGCCCCGACAGTGAAAAATACATCACCACCTACTCAGAGTGCTGCCATGCACTGCAATCCTCAGGCCCTCCCTCACCTCTTCTGTTCTGACCTACTTGACCCAAAGGGTAACCACTGTTTCTATTCTTCTCTAGAGTGAACTTTGTTGCTGAGTGTGTGTGTGTGTGTATGTGTGTGTGTGTGTGTGTGTGTGTGACTCTCCCTCTTCAACTCCTTTTGTCTCCTGAGTTTATAAAGTTGAGGCAGAAAGTTCATACTTGCAGCATAGATGCCAAGAAGCATTTGGAAGATCCCATCTCTAAATGCTGAAACATGTTGCGAATTAGATATATCAGAAAGCAACCCAAGCATATGCACAATTATTCGTTGGTCTACAGGAGGGTTATAGAGAAGGAACAAAAGGACAGGATATCATCTTTCATGCAGATTAGAGTGCTCCTCAAAAGTCACTGAAACTTTGCTACTATTTATGTTATCTGTACAGCCAGATGTGGTGGTGCACTCCTGTAATTCCAGCACTGGGGAATTAAGCAAGAAGGATCTTCATGAGTTCCAGTACAGCCAGGGCTACATAAGAGAGTTTAAGACTTGCCATACTACATAGCAAGACCCTGTCCAATGTCAGGGGTTGGGGAAATAATACAAAACAGAATTGCTTATGTGATAATCCAATTTTATTTTATTTATCTATTTTAATGTATTTAGAACAGGGCCTACAGGGTCTCACTATGTAGATTAGATTCTTAGTGACTCTCCTGTTTTCAGCCTCCACCACCACACCTAGTCTCAATCACAGTTTCAGCGCACCCTGGGGCCAGGGCCAGCTAGACATGCCAAGGATTGAACCCCAGCTGCTGAGCTTTGCCTAAGCAGGCACTTTAATTCACTGAGCTATCTGGATAGCCCTCATAATCTAATTTTAAAATCATTCTATTTTCTTACTTCACTTGAAAGATATATTCAAGTCATTGATCTTTCTGTTAAGGTAATTCACAGAGTACAATTATGATATAGCTGGGAAAATAGTTTGAAATTTGTTCAATGAGAAAAAACTGAAAATAATTTTTAGATTTTGTGTTTAATCTGCTCTCTCTCTGCTTATTTAAATATGATGAAATTAAAGATCAAATTTCATCAAAAATCACTGCTCTTTGTCCACTTGCCTAGGTAGAGCTGGATCCAGGAAGAAGATAGCCTAAGGAGGTACAGAGCACCGCCCTGCTCCTCCCAGCCCCAACACTCTGGATGGAATCCCCTGCCTTTCTTACTTGGCCCCATTTGCTTTGTAGTCTTTGAGATGTTTTATTTATTTCTTTCATCTTCATCATTTTCCTGCATAAGAAAAAAAAAAGAAAGAAAAACTAATCATCAAGACAACTATTAAAAAGAGCAACCCCAAAATTTGTTTAAATTAAAAATACAGGGCTGGCAAGATAGCTCAGTGTTCTAAAGCACACACTTAGGCAAGGCTAGGCAGGCTCAGAGGAGCTCAGCTCAGTCCCGAGCACCACATGCTGTGCCAGCCTAGCCACAGGGTGGGCTGAGCTGGCCTAAACACATAAATAAAAGATGCAACAATCATATTAAGCTACTTTCACCCAAAATTACTATTTGGTAAGGCAGGTGTAATGGCTTGTTTATAAATATCACAACGAAGTTTCCTTCCCTCATGAGTGAAATTTTAAGAGCTGGTAAGACCTAGGGTATATTATACAGGGATTAAGAGTGTGTTGTATGAAATTAACCCACTGACTGGAATTAATGTAGTTCTAGGTGCAGCTGAATGGATTTACTGCAGATGGAAGTCCTTTCCTGGGAATGGGTGGCACCAGAAATTTATAGTCTGTCTGAAATAAGACACAGGAGTAGGCTTACTGCTACTGGTGTTCCTTGCTCCTTTCTTCCTGCCTTTCTATGGACTGTTTCCCCTGCAGCACTTGTGTTTGGGTCTAGAAGCACCACAAATACTCATGCACTTATGGGGGTAGGCTCTCTGAGGTGGTTGAATCAAGAGTGTGCAAATGATTCATAGTCAATGCTTGGATTAAGAGTGCTGGGACTGAGAGTGAGTGATTGCTGATCAGTCCACTGACTGGATTAGCTCCACCCTCATTCTGATACCGTGAATATAATATACAAAGAACTCTCTCTGTCTCTCTGTCTCTATCTCTCTGTCTCTCTGTCTCTATCTCTGTCTGTCTCTCTGTCTCTGTCTCTCTCTCTGTGTCTCTGTCTCTATCTCTCTCTGTCTCTCTGTCTCTATCTCTCTCTGTCTCTCTCTGTCTCTCTCTCTCTCTCTCTCTCTCTCTCTCTCTCTCTCTCTCTCTCTCTGTTCTCCTTCTCCTTCCACTGATATTGCTCTCTTTCACCACGAACTATCATCCCAGAATAATATGCTACTCTGCCTTGGAGCCAGCTGATTAAGGACTGAAATCTCTGCAGACTATGAGCTAAATAACCCTTTTTTGTTTTTATCTTGGGTGTCAGCTATTTTACCTCAGCAATGAAAAAAGTAACTAAGACAGCCCTGCATTGGAGCCAGGTGTCTATGGTTGACATATCTACCAACTGTAAGCTGGAATAAGCTTTTCCCCCTCTAACTTGTGAGTGTCAGGGATTTTCTACCAGCAATGAGAAAAAATAACTAAGACAGTAGATTTTAGTTGATTAGCCATCCATACTTTTTCTGTTTTTATATGTTATTGTTTATCTTCATTGTATACTGTATTTGTTACTTTAAACACTAATTTTGTTACATAATTTAACAAATGAAGATCCAGTATTGGAAAGCCACTAAACTTTAAAATGCATTTTACACCATATATAGATTACCAACTTCGAGATCCATTATTATTCCCCTTTATTATTCCCCTTTCTTCTTTTTCCTCTCTTAGGAACTCATTACTCCATTTAGAGGAGCATGTCTGTCCAACCTACCTGATTTTATAGAAAGGTTAAAACAGTAGTGTTCATTCTTGCCAGAGTCCTCTAGTTCTTTCAGCATTAAAGATGAACCACACTTCTTTTCTGTGCATTGTGGAGAAATACAGATATTAGTAGGATTCCTCCAATGAGATTGTTGGAAGATAAATTCATGAGTTAAGGTCATATCAATAGTGTGTACTGTGCTGATGTTTCTTCCCTCATGGCACCTCCAGCTCACTTAGAATCTAACCCAGAATCACCTAAGAATAATAACCAAGGAAGCATTGTCACTGACTATTGGCCTATTTGAGTCCTTTTTCTGGTGCTCACAGTACCTCCAAAAATTATGTCCTGTGAACTTAGTGCCACTTTCCTACTATTGCATTCACTGTGCTTTAGATTATTTTTTCTTCTCTGGTATCCCATTGGATTGCTTTATTATATCATTTTTACAGCCACACAAAGACACTTATATCTCAGAGAATGGTAGTGCCCTTGATTATTTTTATGTCACTGCTCAACAGCCTCAGTTAAAATTCTAATTTTATATATGCACAGTGAATGAAAAGAGCTCAAGGTCTTCATAGGCCATAAACATGACATGTCTCGCCTTTGAGAGGCCATGAATGGAAATCCTGCCTCAGAAGCACCTCAGAAGCTTTAGCATTGCTTCTACAGCTAGTCACCTGATGACCCATTGGTTAAAAACTCATAAAGTCTCCCTGATCCGAAATTTACTTGACACCGGCTGCCTTTTCACTAAGTACCACATTAATAACACAAGGAACAAAATAAAGGAAGAATATGATAATCATTTTAAATGGTTTGAAATAATTGTGTTTTTGAAATAGTTTTGAAATTGCAAATGTGACCACATTAAGTAAAACTCAGTGCATCTTTCTTTTCAAATAATGTAGTGATATCAAAATTATTTTACTGAAAAATAAAACGTGGAAAATATTTTAGATGTTTTCACATTTCATTGCATCTACTTGGCTTTTCTTTTGTATATCCATCCTACATAATGAGTTAGAAACAAAGATACTTTATATTTGACCTTTCCCCTCATGCTCTGTATATTCTCCACAGCCTACTCCTCCTTTATGAACTGGTCATAAAGATGATCTTGCTTGTCAGCTCTGACCAGATTAAAAGACTCATGGAGTAGTGATTGAAGTGCGAGTGCGCTAACCTTACAGGTGTTTGATACATTGATGAAGGTGCAATCAGAAATGAGGTCTAATTGGAAGAAGCAGATCATAGGGGAGTAATGGGAGAGTGAGCTTGTGTACTACACATCTCGTCCTTCACCCTTGCATCTCTGGTTCTCCCGTTGCTTTTTTATTTACATATTGTTTGTTGTTTATTTATTATTTTAATTTTTTAGAAGTTTTTATTTGTATAACTGGTACAGGATCTCATTACACAGCTCGACCTCCTAGCAATCCTCCTGTCTCAGCCTCCACAGCGCTGGGATTACAAGCATGTGCCTCCACGCCTGACTTCAGTGGCTGGCACCAAGTTACCAGGTTCCAGGGCCGACACAGCATGCAGGACCAGAGATAGAACTGCGTCCTTGCTCTTGCCAGGCAGGTGCCCAGACCACTGAGCTTTCTCTACACCCTTATTTATTTATTTTTGATTCTATGATTTCAATATATTTCTTATATGCCCTTGCAGGAAGATTTTTGTGTTTTGGATCCATGGGCTGGCACATCCAAACCCCAGAAACAAAATGATCTCTCCTTCTTTAAATTGTGTGTTTCAGGTATTTTAGCAGCAATATAAACCTCACAAATATAGTTTTTTTTTTTTTTTTTACTGCTCCAATCACCACTTGATTTTAGACATTGGCTCTCTCATTTGCGTTATTGACATATCTTCAAAATTTCTCTCCTTGCTTCAAACTTTTCTCTTTCATGGTAAGTATGACAGGATAATCATTTTATAGCTTGCCAGATCACATCACTTTTTTGCTTAATAATTTTTCAGCTCAGAAGAACTGAAGCTGAAGTTTTTAGAGTATTGTTTGGTGGGATCTCGTCTGCCCTTCTGACCCCATTCTCATTTCCTCTAATTTTATCTCCTGAATTCATCTCCCAGGCTTTTCCATTCCTGTTTCATGAACTTCCTTGGCTGGGCAGATGTCAGGCTTGCTGTGCTTCTTGTTTGTCCCCATTTGACTCTTACTTGTGTGAGTCCTTCTGTAAGAACTTACTTGGTCTCAAAAATCTCATCTTTGCTCTCACCCTGCCACATTGTCCTCCCAGCCATGTGTTACTCTTTCTTACTTTTTAACCAACCACTATAGTTTATGAATTTATTAATTTACCTGCTTCAGTTTCATCTGAAATATAAGCTCCAGGAGGGCAGAGATTTACTTTTCATTTATTTTTATTTACTGCTGCATCTCTGCTTGCTAGAATACCATCACATAATTACAGAGGCTTATTAAGTGTGTGTTTGAATGAATATAAATGAATGGAAGAATGTGCTTGGCAGAATATGTTGAACATGGT
>PVKN010043128.1:0-10283 GCA_004027915.1 Capromys pilorides | reverse complement strand
GGCGAGATGGTTCAGTGGTCTAAAGCGCCTGCTTAGGAAAGCTCAGGCAACTGCAGGGACTGCGGTTCGATCTCCGGCACCACATGCTGCGCCAGCCCCACCACCAGGGCAGGCTGAGCCAGCCACAAAATAAATAAATAAAGAAACAAACAAACACAACAAGCAAACAAAGAAATAAAATAAAATTTAAAAAAAAAAATAAATTCTAGCAGAACTCATATTACACTTGTGACCTTAAGTACACAGCTTCCGGGTGCCTCAGTTCCCACATATACACTTATAGAATAGGGCTAAATGATCATATCTACTTCAAGGAATGGGGTGAGAATTAAATGATCACATCCGTGTCAAGTAATGAGTCATTTACCAAGAGCATAGTGTTTGACTCTACTACTATGCAAAGGTATTTACTATTATTTTTCCACAATGGAAAACAGTGATTCTTACAGTCTCCGACCTCCCCCCTTCATTCTTCATCTGGCCTTCAGAAGTGGAAGGCCTTTGTCTAGTCATTTATTCAGCAGACATCTGTGGGAAGTCCTCTGATGTGAATGCCTTCTGTTAGGCACACTGGGGGAAGGCAAGGCTATGGGCATCCAGGTCTTGCCCTGAGATCAGTAAACTGAACAAGAAAGACAAAGACCAGTCTAGGCTTTACTGTAGCCTAGAGCAAAAAGGCTCTGTCTCTCAGGTCTTATAGCAAGAGGGAGCCTTTTGGATAAGGAGACCAGCAGAAGCCTGGAGGATGACTGTGCTTGAGCAGGGAGACTGGCCAAATGTCCCACTCACACAGCCCCTCTTCGGCTTACCACCTGATCTTGCAGTGGGATTCCCATGGCCTTCCAGCAGCAGATCCTTAGGTTCCCCAATCTGAGGACCTTGGGGCCATGTGCTGCCCATTAACCTACTAGATTTTTTTCTTATGAAGAAGTATTTAGTAGGCAATTCAGTTCCTATATTTTACATAAATGCCCATTATACTCTTTCTGTTAACTGATGCTGAATCTCTGCAACCATGCATCACACGTGCGATGTTGTTTAACAAGATATGATGGGAGTCATAAATAAAAGCATACTTTGAAGGTGGTGGTAAAGCCATTAACCTAAAAGGTGGTTATGTGTGGCGCATGAACACAGACTGCAGAGGACAGTTTTCTGATTGTAGTTAACAATGTCCTTACCAGTTAATAAGTAAAATATTAGCCATTTTGCGCCTGATATGTGGGGATTCCAAGGTCAAAGATGTGTTAAAGCATAACCAAACACAGAAAAACCTTGGGAAAGAAACCTGTATCCCACACGTGGGCTTTTGTTAAGGGAAACGTTTTCACAAGGTTAGTTTTCCACATTATGAGGGAAAAAAAAAACTGAACAAGTAAGAAATTGTGAGCAAAGTGAATGAGCTTTCTGAGGATTAGTGGCAGGAAGTTTGGGGTGAATGTGTAGCCCAACGTCACTGACATCAAGAGGTCCTGGCTCTCCCAGGTAGGCTTTCTGACAAAGTCATTCTATTAATGAAAATGTCCTGCATGGACATTAGGGGATCCACTTTGTGAAGAAGAATGGGAAGTTTTTCTAATTCCACTCAAATATTTTTAATCATTCCCACTTAAAAGCAAAGAAATAGTTACTCTTATGCTTAAAATAATTATAGGTAAGGCTGTATGACTTCTCAAATTATACTTAATACCATACAAAAAATTGAGAAAACAATCTTCTTCAAGTCTTTTGTTTTTCCACAATGTCTGCTGTCTCCAGTAGCCTTTCCCTCCGCATCAAATCTTTGGAAATTGCAAGCACAAAGAACCATAAGATTTAGCATTAGAGGAACAATAATAAGAAACACTGTCCTGCTTTCTTATGAAGGAATCAATTTTCCTTTTGAAGATAATCTAACACGATGGACATGTTCATATTTGAAAATAATTCATACTTCAGCCAAAACCATAGAAAAAATATCATAGTGCTTTCAACTGTTTTGACCACATTCTTCATCATAGTAAGTGTAAGCAATAAATTTCACATAGTTGTGAACTCACTGCACATGCACATATAACCATACACAGACTGAAACAAAATTTCATAAAATAAGGCATTTTATAGATGAAAGCCACCCTAACATTTCTCATCCTATCCAAAATTGCACACTAGTTGATTTTCTGTTCAATTTAAAGAACACTATCTTCTATAATATTTGGTCATATGAGAACTACCTGGTTACATAAATCAATGAATAAACTGAAGAGTTCTATGGACCTGACCCACAGTAGTCTTCCTTCTGTCTCTTCATTCCTTATATTTTCACAACACCCTAGAACATCCTGGAGATCTTGTAAATATATTTCTCCAACTCCTGTTCTCCCTAACTCCATTCCCTCCGTCTAGCTTTAGATCCTCATTCTGTTCCAAGAAGACTCCACAGAATCCCAACTGGTCCCTTTGCATCAACTGGTTCTTGCCTTCCTTACATCTCTGAAATTCAACTCATGATCATTTTCCTCAAACCCCTTACCCTCTCTGTCACCTGCAGAGAACACCAGCCCACAAGCAGGGCTACAGTGCTTCCCAACACACACTTCCAAGGTTCCATGCACCTGTACAATGCTACCTAGAACTTCCCAACCCAGGCTGTTGTTTCTCATCTTACATGTGCGCCCTGACTGCTTTCTGACCTTCATCTTTGTCTATCACACTCCTCCTATGCTTTTCCCCTGACTTGTTTTCATTCATCCTCTCCTGTGATTCAGTGAAGACATCATCTCCTCAATCCCAAGTTGGCCTGACTCGCCTCTGGGCTTTCGTGCATTTATTATGAGCTTATCCTGGAATGTTCTTATTGCATGTTTGCTTTTCCCATGAGACCACAGCCCTGCAAAGGCAGAAGTTGCCTGAGTCACTTTTTGTGCACTTACAGTGCCTGGCAAAGGACATGGAAGCTGGTGGGCACTCCATGTGTGCTCAGCTGAGGGGGCACTAGAAAGTACTGCTCTTTCTCTGTATTACTCTCAAGCCAGGATGGACTGTAGCCCTTTGACTTATTCCTGGTCAAGGACCTCCAAGATGCTTTTGCTTTCTCCTTTCTTGGTTTGATTTATAGAGCTGAAGGTTATGTGCTAGGTTTCATAGTTTTTTCATTCTACTCAGTTTGAGAAACCTGCTTCTACCATTGCTGGGGCTGATTGGGCTGAGTGCCAGATTCTAAGCCTTAATAATAGAAAAGCAATGACAACAAGAATATTCAATGTATCAATTATTATGAATGCACTAATAACATGTTTTGAAACTATCATATTGTTATTATTAAAAAAAAAAAAAAAGCAATGACACAAAATCTCATACAATTTAGAGGCCTTCCAATTGTGGGTTTGGAGTACTGCTGGGAAGTCAAATTTGGTCCAGAGACATTTCCAGTTTGACAGGCCCTGGGAGAAGGCAGGTGGCCCCCTCATGATCAGATCTGAGGTATAGTTCAGTCTGGACTTCCAAAATCACCCTGAATATGATGTAGAGGAAACCCAGCACCCAGTGGCTCTCCTATTTGAACCTCAAGGCAATTAATCAGCCAGTCTATGATATGAGTACTTCTTAGGGAAGTACAGATGTGGGGATGCTTTTAATTAGAGCCTCTGCCATTTGGATATAACCACATTCAGTTATGACTAAGATGGTTCTGAGGAGGAGAGGAAAATATGTGATACAGGATGATCTTATTTTGGAATGAACTAGCTGGCTCTGGCTAAAAGACATTCTATTCTTTTCTTCTTAAAAAAGTAAACTTCTTTTTCCTTGAAGACATAGCTTGTTGAACTCATTCTCCTAGAAGACCTTCCAGCACCTTCTAACTCACGTAGTCAGCCCCACTCTATGACCTCTAGTCATCTTGGATTGTTCTCTGTAAACAGTACTGTCAAGAGTAAAAGTTTGACTTTAGAGAATTAGCAAGCAGTAAGGACTCAAAACAGAGTAGTGGTGGTGTGACCATTGTGGTTACTGCTGATAAGTAAGAAAAAACCCAAGCTTAGCGTAGGTGTAGATGCGGTGTGATGACAGCGATGACAGCTAGGCAGCCACTTTGAACTTCTGGAGAAAGGTGACAGACCTGGTAGAATGGCATGGATGTCCTTAGTGGACAAAGGGAGGGACAGAGAAGTAGGAGGTATGAAATTGAGATGTCAAATTGTGATTAAAAGAAAAACAAAACTTTCAGATAAGGAGGTGGCTGGGAGAGCAATGCTGGGTAGAGACCGATACATACAGGGGTTTCTGGCAAGCACAGGACAACACAAGCAGGGATGGTGAACCTTGCAGAGACCCACTGCCAAACCGCAGGCCAAAGTTCCAACACTGAGATTAAACCTAAATACTGAGGCTTTAGTTTAGAAAAAAAACTCATAGATTAACATATTTTGTCATAAAAGGAAAACACAATAACATTTGTGCGACAGGTTTGCTGCCACTGGCCTATGCCTCAGTTTTGTCACCTGCAAAATGGGTGTGTGCACAGTAACACAGGTATTCTTCAGAGAAGTTGCGAGGATATGAAAGACTCGAAATACAAAGGACATTTAGCTAACTGCTGGAGTTCCCATCTTTGGCACAGGGCTTTGAATTTTAATATGTGTTTACAATTGTATAACAAATCAGCTTTTTATATCCACACAGAGCAAACATTTAAAACTTGAAGCCATGATTTTATTTTAGCTGAAATAAGTGTTTGTCACCTTTACCCACTCACATACCTGAAAGACAAAATAAAATAAGCCCCCCTCCCCATGAATCTGACATTTCCTGCCATCCATAGTTGGAATGTAACATTTACACAGCTGTTTTAATACACAACGTTTTCTTTCAAGTTTGCGGAAAACACGAGCTGAGTTGCACCATCCTGTAGCTTCTGAAGACGCTAAGATGTTCTCGTTCATTGAGAGGCTCAGATTATAAGTTTAAATGAAAAAAAAAAAACTCTTTTAGAGAGGCGATGTAAATATTGATTTTTAATAAAACCCTTCCCAAGCACCAGCAAATTCATACTTCTTTGAAGCCAGGGTGACATTATGACAGATCCAAAGGTCTGACTTTAAAGAAATGAGAGCGAACGAAGAACTGATGCTGGTCTAGTTTAAGGTCACGGGATTAAGACCTAATCTCTGCTGGTAGCATAAAATGCTGGTTTATAAAAACATTCTTGAATGTATCTCTACAAAATAGCAGATTTTATACACATTTTCTTCAAGAATGCAACTAACATGGTGCAAAACAAAAACCTCAAAGACAGAACCCAAATCTGACCACTCGTATCTTTACTTAGAATCCAAGTTTCTTAAATCCTTTCGAAGTAAAATCCCTCTTCGAAGGGAAACCGCACACCAGCGTGCAACGTTTGAGCTGAGCGCGGTTGCCCAGCAAGCCATTCTGCATCCCAGCTGCCCACAGGCCCTGGACCCCGTGATGGCCAACAGAACTGGACAGGCTCTCAACCTTGCTGTCTTGTTTCCTGTAGGTCCGCTCTCCTCCATCTGGAAGGTCTTCTCCACTTCACCTGGCCAGCACACCGTGCTCTTCCTTCCCAATCCCAGCCCTGGCCTCCTGGGAAAGCCTCCACTCCTGCCACGCCAGGACACACAGGCGGGTCCTTCTCTCCACCTCTGCGCCCTTCTGTCCCGCCACTTACCCCTACGCTGGAATTTTCCGTTCCCTCTGCTTCTCCACTCCCCTCCACGGTCATTGTCGGTGCGTTCCCTGCACCAGCATAGCGCTCCGCACCCCAAAGGTGCTTGATAAATGTGTGCGGGGAGGACTGAGGAAGTCTCTGTCCCAGTGGCGCACAGAAATTTGGAGCAGGGAGCAGAAGCTCCTTCCTCCCGCCTGCTTCCGGCCGCCAACAGCGAAGAGGAACCTCACTGCTCCCCAGTGACCTCGAGGCCGAGATTCCAAGCCTCCACACTTCCTCTTCTCTTGTTTTCATTCTCATTAAAAAGGAACTCCAAGGACTTGCACGGGAGCCTCAAAATAAAGTTCCAGAGAGAAAGGATTCCATTTGGAACAGAAAGAACCACACTCTTTCTAATGAACCAAACCCCAGACTGAAATGTAAGAGTGAATATGTTCCACTTCTCCGGGATATCAAGAGAGCCTTTTAGTAGCAAACAGAGCTCTCTACTCATAAAGAAACAACTCAAGAGTCACTTTGTAATCCCAAAGGTTAATCTTTTGTTTGAATTTTCCAAATGTTTCTTCCATGTTCTTTAAAACTATAAATACAGTTTTAAAAAATTATATATTCCACTGGGCTCAGGGAGCAGCCCAGGGGTACCTTGGCATGCACGAGGCTCCAGGGTCATCCCCAGCACTACAATTAAAAAAAATTCTACAGCTGAGAAGTAGCAGAAATGATGTTTCTAAAATATTCCCTCCTCCTAAGTGCAAAATATACAGTGCAGGATCTCAGGAATAGCTATCCAGTATTACAGTTCTTTTCTTCTCCATCAAGTGCAGTTTCTAGCTACATTCTAAGCTATATATTTTAATTATATAGTCCATAACCTTACTTATTTCATTAACATAATAACAGTTCAGCAAGTTTAGAATATTGCAAATTAATCACCCCATAATACACACAAATAGTAAGGTTTTAAAATTCTCTTTGGTTTTGTGTTTTCTATTAAGGAACTGTAGGTCATTAAATTATCAAACTATTAATATATTTTTACTACAAACCTCCTATGAGGCTCTGCTTCAGCTATTTACAGCTATTCTCCTAGGGCTGCATATTGGTCCTTCCTTGTTTCTAGTTACACTGTAACAGTAAGTGGGAAACAATTCACAGCAGTTCTTTGAGATATTTGTCTGGAGGAGTATCACTAGTGCTGATGTCATTGTCATTTCTGACATTCCAGCCCTGGTCACTTTCCCATGGGGTACTCTCCTAATCTGGAATTCACTACTGTCACAGCCCACACACCTGACCCTCAGGGAATCACTGAATCACTTCCTGTCTTTTAAACTTGTGGCTAAACTTCCCCTCCATAAAAGCCTTGACCAGAGGAGGTGATGAAACTGCAGTAAGGAGAGAGGTCATTGCCAGGAAAGGCAGGCGGGGTGGAGAAGGTCCCCCTCTATAAAGGGTGGGAGAGGGAGTTGCCCAACACTGCCAGCACTTAGGTTTTAGACTAAATTATTGCCGCTCCAGCAATAACTGGAGTTGTGAATGTTTTAATACATGATTTACTTCCAGGATCTTGACTGCACTCTTATTTTTCCATTGCTTCTTTGTAACTTCAGGAAGAATGGAGGGAAAAGATACAAGAAAATTCATTGGCCGTACATTAATGAAAATGCTGATTAATACAATCTGACAATACAAAAGGAAGTGGCTAGGCAAATGATTTATTGAAATTGTCATAATGTAAATTAATTAATAAATTGGATATAGCATGAGTCTTAGATTTCTGAGTCATTCTTAAATACAAAAATATTTTTACTACGATAATTATTTATTTATCTATTTATTTTTTACAGTACTGGGGATTGAACTCAGGACCCTGTGCTTGCCAAGAAAGTGCTTATTCTACTGAGCTATCTCCCCGGCCCGGTAATTTTTTAAATTGAGAATTTTAGAATAATGCTGTGGAAGAGACAGGAAAGCCTATGCAACCAACTGAGCTATCTAACAAATGTACACCTGCACATTGTTAAATGTAGACTACTGTTCCATAGCATCTTCTGTAGGAGGCTATGTGAAGGAATTATGGGTGAATCTGCCCGTGATCTGCCACCAGCACCCTTGCTATGCACCAGTGGGTCTCTCCATGCTCAGGTGATCTCAGAAGTTACATGAGCAGGCAAAGGGACTTCGGTCACCCTGGCTGTGAAGCCTAGATTCCTGCTTCATTGTAAGTAGAAAACACACTTTGTGTTGGTTAAGACTAAGCACTTTGAGAACAAGGGCCTCTGCCCTATTCGACATTTAATCTTCAATGTGTACCATATGACTGGAAGGCAACAGGTGTATGGCCAGTGTTTATGGGAACAGTGAGCCTCAATGACTTAGAAGAATATGCACAGTAAAAGTGAGCTAAGTTAACTCATTTAATCTCACTCTGAATGTTATTGAGATCTGCTTTGTTATTAATTTCCATTTTCATTTTTATAGAAGCTATCCAGTTTTCAGTAGGCACCACACTAAGATAGATTATAAAACAACTTTTTTTAAAGGAATTCATTCTTTTCCCCTTTAAAAAAACTATTTCAGTTAATCAAATAGGTTTGTTTCACCCTCAGTTTTATGGAATTGAATACATTTAGCACGCAGATTGGCATTTTCTAGACTTTGATGTGAGATGCCCCAAGAAGATACTGACTGGGTGGGTGAAGTTTCCTGGCTCCCAGCTCTGTCCATGAAGAAAGCTCCTGCTGGCATCAGATGAGTCCATGAAAATGACAAATGGGAAGACACTTTGCCTCAGTACTAAAACCCACAAAATCCTTTATATATTTGTGTTTATTTTCAGTCTATACCTGTTTTTTAGGCTTGAGACAATAAAGACTATTTTACTTTTTTAAACTAATTGTTATTAATATTGGGAGGACATTTGATCCCTGGCATGTTGTGCCAGCCCTGCCCCTGGGGCACAGCATGCTGAGAGCTGAATGGGCCTGGGCGTGGTGGCGCCTGCCTATAATCCCAGCACTTAGAAGGCTGAAAACAGGAGGATCACTAGGAGTCTGATCTGTATAGTGAAGCCTTCTAGACCCTGTACTAAATACATTAAACAAACAAACAAAAAGTATTCTATATGCAGTTTTTACAGTGTCTTATCTAGAATCCTTGCAGCAGTACCTAGAATTCTATGGTCATTGTCCCAGTCCTACGGTCACTTGGGATTCTAGGAAAAGCAGAGCCTTCCAAATAGATTATTTCATGAAGGAATCGAGGTTGCGCCCAAGCAGGAACAGTCATTTTGTGGAGACCACACTGTACCCTCAAGCCATAAGAATTTCCCCAGAACCATCCAGCAAAATCAGTCCAGAGACAATTAACCCGACCACAGCCTGCCCAGGATTACTCACCCTGCCAACTATGCAAACCCTCCAGCTATATAAGCCCCCACCCTCGCCTTTGTTCCCTTTTCCCTAGGGATTTCAAAGTTTCTGCCAGCTCCTAAAGATAGATATTGTATGTCTTTATCTACCCTACGCAGCCTTTCAGCATGGCTCCTCCACAACTGGTATTTTGGGGCAACTGTCTGAGCCTGGTCTGTTGGGACCCTTGAAATTAGGGCTTTGATCCTAAAACTCTCCTAATAAAATCAGAAGGAGGAATTACAATTCAAGATCAGTTTAAACCCTTTAGTATATGGTCAAGGTGACACCAGGTGCATGGGGAATTTAGTAGGAATCACCAATGTGACTGTGTCTTTTAAAAATAAGTTTAATGGATAGATACAGTCAACTTTTAGTTATAAAGAAGAAAAAGAGGAAGTAAAAGGGAAAGAAGGAGGGTAGGAGGGAGGGAAAAAAGCAAGAGAAGTGGGAGGGAGGCTGGCAGGAAGTAGGAAAACATAAAACAGCTCCACATCCTATCTTCCTTTCAAATCACCTAAACAAATTCAGGTCTGGCATGTTACTAATTAGTCTAGTAGGGCTTTTCCAGTACACTTCTGTTTAATCATCCTGTGTGTATGAATTTCCCTCAAAGAAAGAATTTTTGATTGTAGTTGGTTCCCAGTTAGTTCATAAATATTTTTCAAATAAAAAGACTGGACATTTTAAAAAATTTTATCGTGGGGCCAGAGAGATAGCTCAGTGGTCTAAGCATCTGCCTGGTAAGCACAAAGATCCAGGTTTCATCACTGGTGCCACATGCCATGCTGGCCCCACGCTGGGCTGGCCACCAAAACTGGACATGGTGGCATACACCTGCAATCCCAGAGCTGAGGAAGTTGAAACAGGAGCATCACCAGTTTGAGCTGCATAGTGAGACCGTGTACCAAATAAATGAATAAATAAATAAATAATTTTATCTTTCTAAGCATAATTTTCTGCTTGGCTCAATTACTCCTCTCTCTGTACTACAGTTCTTTGTACCTGAACATGCATGTTCACTGAGGTTCAATTCTGGACAGCTATGTCCAGAAGCTAAGCTAAGGACATAGCCTGCATATGTGTCAACTGATGGGTAGATAAAGAGAGTGTAGTGCATATATACAGCAAAGTACTGTTTAGCCATAAAGAATAAAGCATGTCGTCTGCATGAAAATAGATAAAAACAAGGATTATCACTT
>PVKN010043127.1:0-10279 GCA_004027915.1 Capromys pilorides | reverse complement strand
GTGGAAGGAGAGCTGTGTGGTTGGGGGTCGCCTCCTGTTCTGTCTCTGGGGAGCCTGAGGTATTGCTGAGACCAGGGGCTGGCACGCGTTGGATGTGAAGGACAAGGTTGTGCTTTACGCATTGCAGGCTGCGTGGTGTCCGACCAGAGGCACCTGTTCTGGACAGCGGGGAAAGCAGGCCGCACTGCCGAGGAAGCCAGGGTCTGACCACGTGACGGCAATTCTCCGCGTGCAGAAGCAGGCGTCGGGTGGCCTGGACTGTGACCCTAGTTGGCTGACCCTGGCTAGGCCACCCTGGTGTTGAGGGGTAGGAGTAGAAAGCAGGGTTCAGGCTGGGGAGGTAGCTTGGCGGTCTGAGTGCCTGCCTGGCAAACCCAAAGACCCGAGTTTGATCCCCGGTATTGTGTGCTTTGCCAGCCCAAGAACTCTGGTGCACCATACTGGCCCTGAAACCGGGCATGGTGGCACACGCCTGAAATCCCAGTGGTAGGGAGGCTCAGACAGGGGGATCACTATGAGTCCAAGCTGTGTAGAGAGACCCTGTACCAAATAAGTAAATTAATTAAAAAAAAACTGATGAAAAAACAGGAGGGTTCAGAGTGGAGCGGGAGGTGAGAAGGCCCCTAGATGGTAGCAGCTGTGGTGAGCAGCGGGTAAACGGGACCCAGATAAGGCGGCAACGCCGTCTCCACAGCGTTTCGGAGGCAGAAGTGTGTTCGCTGGGTCTTCGGGGCGCAGGCAGCACAGACGCTGGTCACACTGACCCCTGACCCGTGTGAGCGGAGTTACTGTTTGCGTTATACAGAGGAGCACCTGAGGCCCAGCCGGAGCAGAGCCGGTACCCAGGTAGTTCAGGGAGTGACCATGGGGACCAGGACTTTGTGCAGAGCTCTGGACACCACCGCTGGGTGAGGCGATTCAGGGACTCGTTGCTTCCACTTTAAGTCACAAGCGGCTGCCCCAAGCCATCTGTGTGGCTCAGTTCCAGGGCTGTGCTCTGGGGTTCCCCACCTGGCTCCATGGACCCAGCTCTTCCTGTTAATCCCCCTTTCCTGGCCTTCCATGGCCTGAGCTTCTGCTTGCTGACAGGGCCCAGCTCACCGGCACCAGCCCAAGGCTTCGCTGGGTGTCACCAAGGGCACAGACCTTAAGGGCAGAGACTCTCATCCGTCCCTCGCCTTCTCAGGTTCCTCCCAGCAGCTTAGGGTTCCATGGTGATGCTCCACACTGTCTGCTTCATCCCAGCCCCTGCCTCCGTCTCTGCCGTGAGGCCAGTCCTGCCGCCCTCCCACACCTGGCTGCCGCCGCCTCCTTGGTCTTTGCTGCAGCTGGACTCCTCATTCTCGGCTGGCTCCTTCCCTGGGCATTGAAACATCTGGAGTCTCTACTTCCTTCCTCAGCGCGCCATCTCCATCTTAGAGCTGCATTGGCCTCCTGTGGCTGCTGAGCCCTGCTGTGGCAACGCAGGGACTGAGGGTTGGAACTGACGTTTCTTTCTGTTTACTCTGAGTGGTTCGGGGCTCATGTGCGCAGTGCGACTTACAGCTGCCGCCCCCTTCCTCGGCCCCTTCGCAGTCTCCTCTGTCTTCCTTTAGCCTCCACTGCCCTCACTGCTCCTCTGCTCAGCCACCTGGCTTCTGTTCCCACACCTAAGACCCTGTGTCCAAAGAGGAGCAGGATGCCAGGCCTGGTGGTACATGCCTATAACCCCAGCACTTGGAAGGCTGAGGCAGGAGGATCGCTGCAAGTACACCCGTGCATTCAAGACCCACCCCAACTACAGTTACTAAGACAAAAACCAGGTTTCTGAGGATTCTGGGATTTCCACATCAGAAAAAGGCGTTGCCCAGCTTTGAGGTAAAGACTGAGGTGGACTCGGTACTGCGTTGAAGGAGATCAGCCAGCGTTTGAACCTGTAGGGAGGCTCGGCAGAGACGCGTCTGTGGGCACTTCAGGTCGAGCACAATTCTGCATGCACAATTCCGTGGTTCTCCCCATGGAAAACAGAACCCAAACAGCCAGGCGTGCTGGCCCACACTGGTGTCCCAGCACTCTAGGAGGCTGAAGGAGGAGAATTGCAAGTTGAAGCGTTGACTGGACACAGCCTCTCAATAAGAAGGGCTGGGCTGTAGCTCAGTTTGAGGGTCCTGTGTTCCATCCCCAGGGTTGGCCCATGCATGCATGCATGCATGCGCACAATTTCCATCTGCACTTCAGTGGCGTCCTCATGTGGAGGCCCAGGGAAGAACACCCGGGAGAGCCTCAGGCCTGCTCAGAGGTCCTCTGCCACCTCCTCACCAAGGCCACTAGCAAGCAACGAAGGTCTGGTCACAGCAGAGCCGGACACACTCGGTGCTCTGCACACAGCCAGCTTCTGCTGCCACTGGCTTCTCAGGCATGGTGTCAGGGACACGGCCTGGGACACGGTGTGGAAGCTGGCGGGCGGCGGCCCTGGGGGCTTTCCAGGGTGCTCCTCTGCATCTGGTGTCAGGTCGAGGCCCCAAGGAGCCCGTTAGGAAGCAGTAGTTAAGAGGGGCCGGGCGCCGCGCTGGGCCTCTTCTGCTTTTCTGTGAGATTCCAGCCAAAGCAGCAGGTGCAGCTGAGTCCAGAGAGGAATCCAGAATGGAAAACAACTGTCCAAGTGCAGGCCCAGCCCCTGCCGCATCTGGCCCTCCCCTCTGTTTGTCAGTGCCGTGCCTCCGTGGACATCTGGTTCTTGACTGGCTTGAATAGCTGAGCGTTGCCATCCCTCAGGACCTTCCTTCCTGGGTGAAGGGTGGCTGTGGCCCAGGGCAGCCCCACCTCACCCAGCAGAACCGTGGCCCTCGTGGTGGCTGCTCTCCTCCCTCCCCTTCGGCACCCTTCTGGGACTGCAGCGGCGTCTTGCTGTGTCGTGTCTGAGTCTACACCACTCCACCACGATGCCCTTGCCACTTGGCTGTGGTGCTCACGTGGGGCGAGCGTGTGCCTGCCTTCCCCTCTCACGGCCTGTGCGCTCTTGAGTTTCTTTTCCTTTTCTTATTTTCCGTCTTTTCTCCCTACCAAAATCCTCAGTACATCAGTGATTCTGTGGAGACTCCTTTTATCTTTCGTTGTGGTGCTTATAGGGCTTGAGGTGTTTGTGGATCTTTAGTTGCAGGCGTGGCCTTGGGGGTCCCACTGCCGGGCCGGTTTTCAGCCCCCGCGGTCCCTCTCCTGGCCTCTTCCCCTGCTGCACCTCATCCAGCCTGTGACTCTGTCCTCACCCAGGCCTCAGACAGTCACTCCTGCCCCAGTGCCTCTGACCCCTTGCGGTTCTGGCACCCGCCTGTTCCCTGGTCCGACTGGGCTTGTTGGTAGAGCAATGCTTCCAGGCGTCTTCTGAGACCCACACGATCCTGTGCTTAGGGGTGTACCACACGCTGCGTTGCTCCGTGTCCTCATGTGCCTTACCCCCAACCGTTGTGCTGTGTCCTATGACGCTGTGCGTGGTTTGCCTCGCACTTGTCTCCAAGTTGTCGTCCCCCACGAGTGTGCGCTGAGTTGGAGCATGGTGACGTCTAGTGACAGTGGCAAGATAGTGAGCCCGTGGGGTTGTGCGGAACGGCAGCATTCTGACAGACTCTGAGGCTACTGTGCTATCTCTTCAGTTAGCAAAAGGTGTGACAAGCAACCTGCCTATACCCCAACCACCACAGACCACCAGCCGCACCCCAACTACCCCGCCCAGAAGTGTAAGTATGAGCCCGTCTCACGGAAGCTGCCGGGAGAAGCCCTGTCTGTGTGTGTCTCTGTGTCTCCTGTGGGCGTGTCCTCTCCTGTCCTGCGGTGCCGGGTCTTCACTTTGCTGTTTCTTCCTAGCCCCGCCTTGCCCACGGTTGCCTGCTTTCAGATGGGAGCACATGGCTGCTTTTCTTGCAGGCCTCCTCAGCCTTAGCCTCCCCTCCCCTGGCCCTGAGAGCAGTCAGGTTAACCCCTGGTCCTTCAGCTGCCCCCCGCCCCCACTTTTCCTAGTGGCCCTTGTAGGACTTGACATGCACGGAGGGGTTCCCTCGTGTTGTGGGGTTGCCCACGGCCATCACCCCCAGCCCTCGCAGAAGTAACAGCAGTGTTGTGACGGAATCACCGAGGAGGAGTTGGATTCAGGATCAGGGCTCAGCCCTGGCCCCATTGGTCCCCCTTATGTTGCCTCCTTTGGCCATCAGTACTCTAGCTCTCCCCCGAGAGGGTGTCCCCATTTGGAGAGCTTTCCTTCTGCCTCCCCACGAACTGCTGTGTCCTATGACGCTGTGCGTGGTTTGCCTTTGGCCAGGCAGCTGTCGGAGCAGTCCCTGTAGGTCACGGTTGGGTCCCGTCCTTACCCATTCTCTAAGTCTCTAAGCTTGACACTCAGTTTGTTTTAATCAAATGTTTCACCTTGAGGAAACTAAAATACAAGTCTGTCTGCACTTGATAAACGATCGAAGCCCCTGCGGGCTCTTGGTGGTGGCTGCTGGGTGGCACACACACCCTTCCTGTGGAGCCCACGGTGAGGTGGTCTTCAGGACACCTTGTCTGGCTCTCCCTTCGCCTCCTCTCTTCTTCCTCAGCCACCCCTAGCTCTGCGAGGGTCCTCAAAGCCATCCTAGTGCTTACCTGGTTTGCATCATTTTCCAACCTTTCTATGCGCTAGTGGATTCAGCCATCTGGTCAACCCTCTTTCTCTTCTGCAATCCTCTCCCCTGGGTGGGCACCTGTGGTTCGGGTCGTGAGTCCTCTTTTCAAGTTACCCATAAGTTATAAGAGGAACTTCATTAATGTAAGTAGATTGCATGCCAGATTTTGCTGCCTCTGCAATGGCCAGGGTCAGAAGCACAAGTGCATGGGGTTCCTGGTGTCGTTCAGGGACATCGTGCAGGTGCCCAGAGCACAAGAAATGCCTCCCTTGGCCGCAGAGCACCTCTCTCACTAACCTGTACCCCGAGCATGACACCCTATTGGTTTGCTAGCCAGTTCTTATTAAATCCTAAAACACAAATCATTTCACCTTTGTACTGTGTGCACCCCCAGGCATAGGGGAGTCGATGGTGCCTTTCTTTTACCCATCAGTGCTGTGTGGAATGGCGGGAAGGTGGCTTCCTGGCTAGCGGATGATGAGGCAGTAACTGGCGCCGCAAGGCAGGCAGGCTGACCCTGTGGCTTTCCTCCCCAGACCATCCCCGGAGCAGCAAGTCCAATGCCTGGAGCAGCAGCGAGGAGAAGCGCGGGTCGGGCCGCTCCGAGCACAGCGCTGGGACCAGTGCCAAGAGCCTCCTCCCGAAAGAGCCTCGGCTGGACAACTTCTGGGACTAGGGGCAAGTGGTGTGCCAGGCCACCTCCCCTTGGGGGGAGCAGCCCGGACACTGGAAGAGGAGGAGATGGCAGCACCGGAGTGACCAGCGGAGACGCTAAAAATGAGGGCGCATCGCGGCCAGCACTCCGCACAGGGCAGCCACACTACACGACACCCGGCATCCCCTTGCTGAGACGACACGGTCGGACCCCTTGCGCCCTAAGCTTTAGGTGTAAATAATGTACAATTGTGGATGTCACTGAACCTAGAGTACCTTTCCTTTTTATATTTGTATTGATTTTAACTTATACAAAAAAGAAAAAGAAAAACAAGTTAAAAAAAAAACCCCAACAACAAAAAAGAATGTTTTGATGTTGGGAAGAGGGATGCTCAGTGGTCCCCAGTGGTTGGGGGCTAGGTCCAGGGATCAGTGTCACATATGGGTCCTGGTCCTCAGATCCTCAGGGGAGCCAAGCTGGTGTCCCCCAGCAGCAGGGCAGAGTGGGGAGTCCAAGCACCGACCACTCCAAGCCACCAGCCCCTCGCCACGCTGTTATCATCATGTTACAAACGGGGCCCTATAGACCAGAGGGGCGTGTTGAGGGACACGTCCTTCTGGACGATTTAAATGACTCTTTAAAAGGGAAAAACAACCACCTTGTTTACAGAAGCGACACAGAAACAAGTCCCGCTCAGCTAGATCCGCAGAGTCGGACGCAGTAGGAAAAGCGTGAGGGTTGTCAACTCGGCAACAAAGAAAAATCTGTTTTCTTTGCTTTCTGATTCCTTTAACCACACTCACACACCCTTGAGACGCTTTCTCCTCGGAAGCTGGGAGGCGGAGGAGGCAGAACGCACGCAGGCCCGGTGCGCCTGGACGGAGCATGTAGGTGTTATTTCCAGGATACCGTTTACTATGTTTTTATATAAGCATGAAGCAGAGCAGTATGCGCGAAGGCAGGAGTGCCCTGCTGTCTGTTACACTACGTATGCTGTAGGGTCATTTTGTATGTTGTGTAAAACAAAAGGCATTGATCAGAAGCAAAAGGTGATATATGTATATGAGAAATTAATTGTACGATATCATTCCAGTACATTCTGTTGTACATTTTAGTCTCCTTTCCTTTCTCTTCATTGTTGATAAGAGGATGCGAACTGTACAGTTTCCAGCTAGTTATCCATATTAGAGAAGAAATAAGAGATACTAGAAGAAAACAAGAGAAAGAACATTTGTGAATTGCAGTTGTCAAAAAGAAAAAAAAAAATAGCCTAGCTGGCCTTATTTGTGAAGCATAATTGCTTTTAGCATATGGAAGTATTTTTTCACATTTTCTTTGTATAAAATTTGTATTAAACTTAAATATCTTTTTTGATGATGGTGTTTCTTTGTGCCTGAACCAGTGGACTCTCACGGTGTGGTCTTTTGGGTTTTCCCCTCTTCTCTTCCCAGTTTTTTCAGGTTCTTCACCTTTTTTTAAGTTAAACTATTCTGGCAAAATGGCTTGTTCGTCCTCAAATTGCAGTTTTCCAAGTGGTTGGATGGCTGTTTCAGGGTCACACAAACAGGAGAGGCTGCAGGGTAGGAGCTTAGAGATAGTGGCCCCGGTAGTGGGCAAGGAGGGGCCATCTGTGGGGGGCTGAGGCAGAGCCCGAGCCCTCAGGGTGACCCTGGGCAGCAGGAGCCTGGCACCACCACCACGGGGCATGCGCTGTCCACAGCTCTGGGCCTGGGAGAATAGAGCAGTCTTAAAATGTGAGGACTCCACCCAGCCAACCGTGTCCCCTTTCTCTGGCCAGTAGTTCTCCTGTAAAAATTTGCCCCACCAACACCTTCCTGCCTAAGGCTCAGCGCATCCCTTGGGAGGTGCCTGCAATTCCAGCACTGGGAGGCTGAGGCAGGAGGGTTGCTAGGAGATTGTGGCCCGCATGGGCTACGTAGTGAGACCACCGACTCAGGAGACCAGCAGTTCTGCGTTGCTGGACACTGCCTGACGCTCGCCAGGTTACTCTTCGTGAGGTGGATTGCTGACCTTAGCCAGGGCTGAATTCCAGAGGCAGCCTGTGTTTTTCTGCTCCCTCCTGCCCTGTGATGTGAAAGCAGCCACAGGGGACAATAAAGGGAATGGCCAAGGCCTAGTAAGGTTAACAGGCTAAATTTCAGCCAGATCATACCCCTTTTTACTTTTGCAATACTGGGGGTTGAGTCCCTGGCCTTCGTACTGAACTATATCCCCAAGGATTTATAATGTGAGGCAGGATCTTGCTAAGTTGCCCAGGCTACAACCCAGCTTGGGATTCTCCTGTTTCACCCTCCCCAAAGCACTGAGATTACAGGCATGCAGCGCCATGTCCAGCTCGGCCCAGTGTTCCTTTGTATTGCAAAATTTTTCTGGGCTTTTCCAGCCATCTAAAAATCAGAACATTGCTCTCAGCTCTTGGACTGTAAGCAAAGCATGGTTCGGATTTGGTGGGTGGGTGTTTGCTGTCAAGGGACAAGACCCGGATGGTTCAGACCAAGGCCGGGTGACAGCCGCGGTGCAGAGGTGGTGTCTGAGCCAGTGCTGAAGGAGGAGCTTGCTGCGTGGAAAAGTCGGAGGTGAGGACTCCAGATTGGTGGGGGTGGGTGGGTGGGGCAGGTACGAGGTCCCGGGTACCTGTGACCTTGACCTGCTTGGTGCCGGCGAAGGGTCAGTGGGGCCTGATGGCATGAGTGGGGTCCCGTCGGGGTCGGTGGCCTGTGGCCTGTTTGGCTTCCCACAGCTCCCCTTTCGATGCCCACATGGCAAAGCCACGGAGGGCCATGGTCCCGCTTCAGGTCTGGTCCCTGCACTGCTGTGTCTGTCTCGAGGGTCTCAGGCCAAGCTTGGGCCATGAGGGTTCCAGCAACTCCTACATCAGTGCTCCTTATAGCCACTGGGGCGTCATTTGTGGCGTCCTTATGTGGGAGAAAAATGCCAGCTCGCTCTTCCTGGGCACCTGTGCGCCTCTCCTACCCACACGTCCCCCGTGGAGACCCAGGTGGGGCCTGGCCACGACCCCAGGGGAACCGCTGCCCCTGTCACGCGTATCACAGGCTCCCAGCTACTGGCACCTCATCCTCACGCTGGCTGTCACCATCTCGGCCTTGTGAGGCTCACAACTGTGACCGAAATCTGAAGGTGTCTGTCTTGTGCTTGTGTGCACGTGTGCCCCAGCAGGATGTGACTCGCAGAGGGGGCAGCTCCCTGCTCCCGAGTGGAAACATTGGTGGCGGGGGACGGAGCTGGACATCTCTGGGAACAATTCTTAATGCTGTGTGAAAATTACAAGCACCTGAGAAGATTGTAAAAATAATCCAGTAAATCAATGCGACTCCCTCCCGGGAAAAGACATCAGCTATGCTTGGGCACTTCTGAGCCTAATTACCATCTGGCTGTATCTGATTGGTGGAGCCTGTCATCTGGATTTATCTGATTGGCTGAGCCAGTATCTGGGTTTATCTGATTGGCTGAGCTTGGGTAGTGCCTGGGCTGAGCATGGATCAGATGTCTGCATGGGAAGCTGGGAAAGTGAGATTCAGGCTTCTTTTGGTGCAAACTCACTGGGCGGGAAGTTGTCCTAACAGGGCCTTGTGTGACTCACACCTGGAACCCCAACCAGGCCTGGCTGAATTTTAAAAGTAGTGTTTGACCACCATTATCAATCAATGGTGGTCAATGGTGATTATCACCATTCTCCTGGACCTTCTGGATACAGAGATAAATCCCAACATTCCCCCCGCCCCCCCTTTTTTTTTTTTACATTTCCCCAATTTAAGCGAACAAGGCGAAGATACTAATTAAAGTCTAGCGGCCCACATTTAAAGTTGGGTAGAGTTGAGGGTCCAGAGTTTCCAGCCCTGGGTGCTCTCAAGATCATCGGTGTCCTTGCTCCTTACACAAGTAGGCTGAAACCTGGCCATTGCGGCAGGTGACCTTTCTTTGCTCGGGTCCGACCAGGTCATCCTCCGTGGAGGTCTTGCTTTATCATAGGTTACCTGGTCTCACTGGCGGCCTCTATGGGCGTCTGGGCCGGCTGCGGGGTCCTACTGCCCTCTGGTGGTCACGGATGAGCACAGCGCGCTGGAGCTGAGCTTGCGGTGCTTTTAACTCACTTTCCCCTTTACCAGAGTGAACGATGCTCTCCTGCAGCGACGCGATGCACCTCAGAAACACGCGGCGTGAAGCAAGCCACGCGCCAAAGGGCACCCGTATGAGCGCAGATAGGGGTACGAGGGAGCTAAAACATTTGCCTTAAAGATCTCTGTTTGTGTCTGTCACAAATGACTTTTTGTGGTGCATCATTATAACAAAAGCAGTTGACCATCAAAGTTATTTAATTTCAGGAGCCTTTATCTTTTTTTTCCTTGCGGTACCGGGAATCAAACTCAAGTCCTCGCGTTTGCAACACAGGCACTTATTCCGCAGAACTATATCCCTTGCCCTGAGGGGTCTGTTTCACCTAAAACTTCTTCCTGTGTGATGTCTCAAATTCGATTGTCATTTATTGCCTTTCTTAAAGGCAAGATTGTTTAATAAGTAATCTGCACTGAGCCAGGCATGGTGGTGCACGCCTATAATCCCAGCACTTGGGAGGCTGAGGCAGGAGACTTGATGGAAATTGGAGACCAGCCTGGGCTACAAAAGTGAGCTCAAGGCCAGCCTGAACTGCATAGCGAGACCCTGTCTCAAAAAAAAAAAAAAAAAAAAAAAAGTCTACACTCTGATGCTACAGAATTTGCCCCGATAGTTTTGGTAGCAGGGATGGTCAGACGAATCTGACTATAGATGTTCATGTGCTAAGCAAAGAGGGTGGGGTGGGTGCTGGAGTCTTCATGGGAGACTAGGGCAGGGTGTGTGTGTTTGTGTGTGTGTGTGTGTGTGTGTGTGTGTGTGTGTGAGGGGGTTAAGGGTGTGGGGTGTAGGGGGGGGTGATTCTGGTCCAGTCTCTGTCCCACTCCAGCCAGAAGCC
>PVKN010043126.1:0-10283 GCA_004027915.1 Capromys pilorides | reverse complement strand
GAACAATATGAGATTAATAGGAATCAATGACGAAGAAGGAGTCAAAAGAAATTATATAAAAAGAATATGGGCAGAAGTAACAACAGAAAACTTTCCAAATATGAGAAAACAATTGGATATTCGGGTAACTTAAGCATACACAACTCCAAATAACATCAACAAGACTAAAAACACATCAAGACATATAATAATCAAGATTCCAGAAATCTAGCAGAAGAATAACATACTAAAAGCTGCTAGAGAAAATAAACATCACATTTAAATGACAAAACATCAGAATAACAGCAGATTTTTCTTTACAAACCATGAAACCAAGAAGAGCATGGAGCAGAGTGCTTCAAGTCCTCAATGAAAACAAATTTCAGCCCAACATGCTTTACCCGGCAAAACTCTCTTTCAAGTACGAGGGAAAAGTGAAATACTTCCACTACAAGGAACAACTAAAGAAATTCATGACATCAAAGCCAACACTAGACAGTATACTAACAAATATCTTAGATAGGGACCAAAACGACCTGAACTCAACAAATGCGAACAGAAAGATCCCACCAAACAGGACAACAAATAAAACATAGGAGAAAAAGTGATAAACAGGAGTAAACAAAAGTCACGTCAACAATAAGACAATACATTTCAATTATAAACATCAACGTCAATTGATTCAATTCTCCAATTAAAAGAAATAGACTAACAGAATGGATGAGGAAACAAAATCCAACAATGTGCTATATACAAGAAACACACTTAACTCATAAAGAAGCTCACAGGCTAAAAATATAAGTATGGAAAACAATACAACTTGCTCCATCACCTAAAAAAAGCAGGGGTAGCAATCCTGTTTGCAGACAGTCCAAACTTCAAACCAAGACTGATCAAATGTAGCAAAGAAGGCCACTATATACTGGTCAAGGGAAACATTCTGGGTGACGAGATAACACTCCTGAATATGTATGCACCCAACACAGGAGCAGCAAGTTATACAAGACAAATCTTAATGGACGGGAAAAATCTAATATCCAATACTACAATCTTAACAAGAAACCTTAACAGCCCCTTATCTGAAAAGGATAGGTCAAGCAGACAAAAAATTAGCAAAGAAGTAGCAGAACTGAAACAGTATTTAGAACAACTGGACTTAGTTGACATACACAGTGTTCCACCCAACCTCTTCAAAACACACATTCTTTTCAGCTGCACATGGGATATCTTCTAAAATAGACCACATATTAGTTCACAGGTCATGCTTAAGTATATGCAAGAAAACAGAATTTGTGTCATGTATATTATCTGATCACAGTGAAATGAAATTGGAAATAAATGGCCAAAGAAACCATAAGAACTCTAAAAAAACATGGAAATTAAACAACACCCTTCTCAGCAACCAGTAAGTTACAGATGAAATTAAATAACAAATTAAACAATATCTAGAATTTAATGAAAATTCAAGTACAACTTACCGAAATTTATGGAATGCAATGAAAGCAGTTCTTAGAGAGAAATTTATAGCTTTGAACTCACACGTTAAGAAAACAGAACGGGGAAAAAATAAATACTCTCATGCAGTGCCTAAACCAACTAGAAGTGGAAGAGCAAATGGAATACAAAGCATAAAGATGGGAGGAAACTATAAAGATAAGAGCTGAGATTAATTCAATTGAGATGAAGAAAACAATACAAAGAATTAATGAATAAAAAAACTCGTTCTTCAAAAGATTAAACAAAATTGATAAGGCCCTAGCTAACCTCATGAAAAAGAGGAAAGAAAGGACTCAAATTCAAGCAATAAGGAATGAAAAGGGTGAAATTACTACAGACCCAGCAGAGATGTAGAGGATCATTTATAGCTACTTTAAGATTCTTTACTCTCACAGAATTGAAGACACAGAAGAAATGGACAGATTCCTAGAAAAGTATAAATTCCAAAAACTGAATCAAAAAGCTATAAGTACTCTCAACTACTCAATAAGAGCCAATGAAATGCAAAATGTAATAAAAAGCCTGCCGACAAAGAAAAGTCTGGGACCTGATGGATTCAACACTAAATTCTACAAGAAATTTATAGAAGACATGATCCCAACACTCCTAACACGTTCAGTGAAATTGAAAAGGAAGCAATCTTTCCAAAGTGATTCCTAAAGGCAAATATTACTCTGATACCAAAACAAGAGAGATATAACTAAAAAGGAAAACTACAGGCTAATTTCTCTCATGAAAACAGATGCAAAAATTCTCAATAAAATCCTCTTCAATAAAATACAACAAACGATCAAGAAGATTATACAGCATGACCAGGTGGGATTCATCCCAGGGATGTAGGGATGGTTCAATATACACAAATCAATAAATGCAATACACTACATCAATAGGGTCAAAACCAACAATCACATGATTGTCTCAATGTATGCAGAAAAGGCCTTTGACAAAGTTGAACACTCACTCATGTTCAAAGTTCTACAGAAAATTGGAATAGAGGGCCTCTACCTCAACCTGATAAAAGCCATCTATGATAATACAAGAGCTAACATAATTCTAAATGGTGAAAAACTGAAGTCGTTTACTCTGAAATCTGGTGCAAGACAAGGATGTCCTCTATCACCACTCCTGTTCAACATACAATTGGAAGCATTAACTGCAATCATTAGAAAAGAGAGAGAAATAAAAGGAATAAGAATAGGTAAGGAAGAAATACAACTATCACTATTTGCAGATGACATGATAATCTACTTGGAAGACCCAAAAAACTCCAAGAACCTACTAGAATTAATATACAAATTCAGAAGCATAGCACGTAAAAAGTCAACACACAAAAGCCAATAGCATTCCTCTACACAGATAACAAGCACACTGAGAGAGAAATTAGAGAAACAGTACCTTTTATGATAGCACCGAAGAAAATGAAATACCTAGGAATTAACCTAACTAAGGAAGTAAAAGACCTTTTCTATGAAAACTACAGTCCTCTGAAAAAAGAGATCCTGGAAGACCTCAGAAAATGAAAAGATATTCTCTGCTCCTGGATAGTAAGAAACAACATTGTGCAGTTAGCCATACTCTCTAAACTGTTATACAGATTTAATGCAATTCCTATCAAAATACCATCAACATATCTCACAGATCTTGAGAAATCATTCCTAAAATTTATTTGGAACTAAAAAAGACCCAGACTTGCAAAGACAATTCTGGATAACAAAGGTAAGGGAGGAGGCATTACAAAATTCCTGACCTAAAGTACTGCTATGAAGCTATAGTAATAAAATCAGCATGGTATTGGCAAAAAAATAGACCTGAGGATCAATGGAATAGATTAGAAGATGTAGAAGAAATACAAGTAAACTCAGCCAATTTATTTTTGACAAAGGGGCCAAACACGCTCACTGGAGGAAAGATAGCCTCTATAACAACTGGTGCTGGAAAAACTGGCTCTCTACGTGTCGAAAACTAAAACTTGTCCAAAGTCTATCACCATGCACTAAACTAAAGCCTAAATGGATTAAAGAACTAAATATTAAAAGACAAACATTAAATCTCCTGGAAAAAAAAGTGGGAGCAAACCCTGAAAACATTGGGGTAGGCAAAAAGTTTATGGGCAAAAATCAGAATGCTTGTTTAACCCTTGAAAGCATCAACAAATGGGACCTCCTTCAGCTAAGAAATTTTTGCATGTCAAAAGAAATTACCAGCAGAGCGAAAAGGCAACCCAAAAATTTTGAAAATATTTTAACTAAAAAGTATTCAGACAAAGGTCTCCTATCTAGAATTTATAAATAACTAAAAACCATTAAGGTCCCAAAATTCAAAGACCCAATCCAGAAATGGGCATCTGAGATGAACACAAACTTCTCAGAGAAAGAATTTCAGCAAGCATACAAATACATGAAGAAATGCTCCATATCACTAGCCATCCAAGAAACGCAAATTAAAACATCACTTAGATACCATCTCACCCCAGTAAGAATGGCTGTCATAAAGAAATCAGCCAACAACAAATGTTGGAGAGGTTGTGGGGAAAAAAGAACCCATCTCCACTGCTGGAGGGAATGCAGATTGGTGCAACCATTATGGAAAGCAGTGTGGAGGCTGCTTGCAAAACTAGAACTGGAAAACCCATTCAATTCAGCTATCCCCCTACTGGGAATTTTTCCAGAAGAACTAAAACCTTCATACCATAGTGATATCTGTATACCTATGTTTATAGCAGCCCAATTTGCAATAGCCAAATCTTGGAAACACTCAAAGTGCCCAACATTTGAGGAATAGTTGAAAAGTTGTGCTATTTTTATACAATGGAATATTATTCAGCTATAAAGCATGATAAACTGGACGACTTCATATATAAATGGATGTATATTGAACATATGCTCATAAATGAAATAAACCAGACCTACATGTGTAAATATCGTATAGTCTCCCTGGTGTAAGAAATCTAAAGAAGAAATAAAAATGGAAAGGCATAACACAGGTGAATGGAAATCAAAGACTAACGAATTAAGTAACAAAGTGACAGGAAGCAGAAAAGAGAGGAAACATAGCACGAGCAACGCCATACACTTATGTACACAGGATGAATTCAATATTGGTCCTAGGAACCTTGAAAAGGTTTTTTCTCATTGATGATAGCAGCGTGAAACACTGGAACTATGCTTGGAATGCATGTTGTTCTGGTCTTTTAGATGTGTACTTCTTCCAATGTAAACTCAGTTACTGCGATACTCTCTCTAACGTAAATGGTTGGTTAACATAAAAGGGTATTAAGTGAGAGTAAGAGGCTAGCCAAAACGCCACACGCTTGACATGCTGCAATTTTTAAAATCTTTGGATTTCTAAATGTCTGTGTAAAATTGTGTAAATGTTTTTATCAAATTCTAAAGAGATTTATTAGAATATCAAAGAGTGGCAGAAAATACCAATTGCAAGATAAGTGTAAGATGTTTGATACTCAGAAAGACAGTGATGTTAAGCTCAATTACCTATGCTATAGAGTAACAGTATCATGAAGCTTCTCTGCTGGAGGGTTGAGAATGTAAGTCAACGACCAAAAATTGGAGAAAAAGAAGGGCTACGAGGATAGCCAACATTTTGGCCCTAGCCAAAATGAGGATTGAGGACATAAGAGAACCTGTGCTGTATCATCCTATAACTCAGAGGTTTCCCAAGTTTTCTGTTCAAGGAGATTAAGGGACCTCAAAGGAAAAGAACAAAGGATATATTGTGTGCCTAAGGAAAGTCACCTAGATATAGGACCTTCTGTCATGCTTCCACAGAAAGCAAATTGGTCAAGCAATGGCCATAAGTTGTCCCGATGGCTGACACTGGCAACAGCACTACAAATCACTGTACATGGCTCCAAAGTTAATCCTGAGTGGATTTGACCCTAGAAGATACAAAAGATGAATCATTTATTATACAGGTCTGGCCTTAACTTACCCTTGATCACCCAGCAAAAAAGCTTAATTACGAGGGATGGAATGCAGAGCTAGATTAGTATAATGAGCAGTAAGAGGCTTATACCAACAGCCTCCAACATTGCCAGATTAACCGGTATCCCACTACAATTATAGAAAGTTGGACTATGTATACAACTACTCCGTCTTTGTACAAAGAGAAGATAAAATTTTTTGTTCATTTTTTTTCCTTTTTTTCCTCCACTACTAATATAGATTAGAAAATTTGTCATATCTACACACTGTGCCGTGTATAACTACTATGAGGACAATAATATTCAATGTATCAATTACTATGAATGCACTACTAATGTGTTTTGAAACTATCATATTATTTCTTATTAAAAATTAGCAAATAATTAGTGGAACTGAAACAGAACTTGGAACAACTGCACTTAATGGACACACACAGAGTGTTCCACCTGAACACTTCAGAACACACATTTTTTTTTCAGCTTCACATGGGATACTTTCTGAAATACACCAAATATTAGTCCACAGGTCATGCTTAGTTACATGCAAGAAAACAGAAATTATTCCACAAAAATTGTCTGACCACAGTGCAATGAAATTGGAAATAAATGGCCAAAGAAAACATAAGAAATCCAGAAATACATGTAAATTGAACAACAATCTTTTCAGCAACCAGTACATTACAGATGAAATTAAACACAGTGTAGAATTTAATGAAAATTCAAACTCAACCTACCGGAATTTATGGGATGCAATGAAAGCAGTTCTTAGAGGGAAATTTATAGCTCTGAATTCACACATTAAGAAGACAGAACAAGAAAAAGTAAATATTCTCATGTAACACCTAAACCAACTAGAAACGGAAAAGCAAATGAAATCCAAAGCTAAAGATGGGAGGAAATTAAAAAAATTAGAGCAGAAATTCATTCAACTGAGACTAAGAAAACAGTACAAAGAATTAAGGAATCAAAACGCTGGTTCTTTGAAAGATAAAATAAAATTGATAAGTCCATAGCTAATCTCATCAAAAAGAGGAAAGAAATGACTCAAATTCATTAATAGCCACTTTGAGAATATTTACTCTCACAGAATTGAAGACATTGAAGAGACAGTTTCCTAAAAAGTACAAATTATGTAAAACTGAATCAAAAAGATATAAGAACACACAATAACCCAATAACAGCCAATGAAAAACCAAATGTACTAAAAAGCTTACCGACAAAGAAAAGTCCGGGACATGACGAATTCACCACTGAATTCTACAAGGAATTTATAGAAGACATAATCCAAATAGTCCTCAAACTCTTCAGTGAAATCAAAAAGGAAGCAATTCTTTCAAACCGTTCCTAGTGGCATATATTACACTGATACTAAAACCAGAGAGAGATGCAACTAAAAAAGAGAAGTACAGATCAATTTCTCTCATGAACATAGATGCAAAAATCCTCCATAGAAACCTCAGCACTAGCATACAACAAATCATCAAGGTTATGCAACATGACCAGGTAGGATTCATCCCAGGGATGTAAGGATGCTTCAATATACACAAATCTATAAATGAAATACACTATATCAGTACAGCCAAAAACCAAAAATCACATGATTGTCTCAATTGATGTAGAAAAGGCCTTTGACAAAGTCCAACACTCATTCATATTCAAAGTCCTAAAGAAAATTGGAATAGAGGGCCTCTAGCTCAACCTGACAAAAGCCATCTATGACAATCCAACAGCTAACATCATTCTGAATGGAGAAAATCTGCAGTCTTTAATCTGATTCGTACTACAAGACAAGCATGTCCTCTACCACCTCTGCAATTCGATATAGTTCTGGAATCATTAGCTCCAACTATTAGACAAGATGCAGAAATAAAAGTAATAAGAATAGGTAAAGAAGAAGTAAAACTATCAATATTTGCAGATGACATGATAATCTACTTGGAAGAATCAAAAAATTCCACCAATAAGCTACTAGAAATAATACACAAATTCAGTAGCATAGCAGGTAAATGTCAACATGCCAAATTCAATAGCATTCCTCTACACAGATAACAAACACACTGAGAGAAAAATTAGAGAAATAGTACCTTTTATGATAGCACTGAAGAAAATGAAATACTTAGGAGTTAACCTAACTAAGGAAGTAAAAGACCTTTTCAGTGAAAACTACAGTACACTGAAAAAAGAGATCCAAGAAGATTTCAGAAAGCAGAAAGATAATCTATGCTCCTGGATAGGAAGAACCAACATTGTGAAGATGGCCATACTCCTTAAACTGTTATACAAATTTAATGCAATTCCTATCAAAATACCATCAACATACCTCACAGACCTGGAGAAATCATTCTTAAAATTTATTTGGAACCAAAAAATATACCCAGAAATGCAAAGACAATTCTGGGCCACAAAAGTAGGGCAGGAAGCATTACAATCCTTGACCTAAAGTTCTACTAAAAAGGTACAGTAATAAAATAAGCATGGTTTTGGCAAAAAGATAGATATGAGGATCAGTGGAATAGATTAGAAGGTGCAGAAGTAAATACAAACACACTCAGCCACCTTATCTTGGACAAAGGTGGCAATCACGCTTCCTGGAAGAAAGATAGCCTCTTTAACAAATGTTGCTGGAAAAACTGTATCTCTACATTTTGAAAACTAAAACTTTACCCAAGTCTATCACCATGCAATAAACTAAAGTCTAAATGGATTAAAGATCTAAATGTTAAAAGAGAAATATTAAATCTCCTGGAAGAAAAAGTGGGAGAAACCATGAAAATATACGGTAGGCAAAAAGTTCTTGAACAAAAATCAAACTACACATTTCACATTTGAAAGCATCAAAAAATGGGACCTCCTCCAGCTAAAAACTTTTTTCTTGTCAAAAGAAATCACCAACACAGTCCAAAGACAACCCAAAAATTTTGAAAAGATTTTAACTAGTAAGTATTCAGACAAAGATCTTCTATCTAGAATCTATAAATAACTAAAGTCATTGGTGTTCCAAAATTAAAAGTCTCAATCCAGAAAATGGCATCTGAGATGAAGGCACACTTCTCAGAGTAAGAAACTGAGCAAGCCTATAAGTACATGAAGAACTGCTCCACATCACCAGCCATCTGTGAAATGCAAATTAAAACATCACTTAGATACCATCTCACCCCAGAAAGAATGACTATCAGAAAGAAATCAACCAACAACAAATGTTGGAGAGGCTGTGGGGAAAAGGGAACACTTCTCCACTGCTGGTGAGAATGCAAATTGGTGCAATCATTATGGAAAGCAGTGTAGAGGCTCCTTAGAAAACTAGAACTGGAAATCCCATTCAATCCAGCTATTGCCCTACTGGGAATTTTTCCAGATTGAAAACATCATACCGTAGCATTATCTGTGCACTTATGTTTATAGCAGCCCAATTTGTAATAGTCAAATCTTGGAAACAACCAAAATGCTCATCATTTGAAAAATGGTTGAAAAGGATGTGGCATTTTTATACAATGGAATATTACTCTGCTATTAAAAATGATAAACTGGAAGACTTCATATATAAATGGTTGTATATTGAACATATACTCATAAGTGAAATAAACTAGACCTACATGTGCAAATATCATAGTCGCGCTAGTATAAGAATTCTAAAGAAGAAATTGAAATGGATGGGCATAACACACCTGAATGGAAATCATAGAAATATGGACTAAACAACGAAGTGACTGGAAGCAGAAAAGATGGGAAATAGAGCAGAAGTAAGGCAATGCACTTGTGTACGCAGGGTGAATTCGATATTGGTATAGCAATGTGCAACACTAAAACTATGCTTGGAATGCATGTTGTTCTGTTCTTCTAGATGTGTATTGCTTCTAATGTAAACTCAGTTACTGCTATGTTCCCTCTAAAGTAAATTGTTGGTTAACGTAAAAAAACAAACAAAAAGAAAAGGTATTAATTGAGAGTAAGAGACTAGGCAAAATGCCATAGGTTCCACAGACTACAGTTTTGTACATCCTTGAATTTCTAGATGTCTGTGTACAAATGTGCAACTGCTTTTATCATATTCTATAGAGATTTATTAGAATATCAATAATTGACAGAAAATATCAATTTCAAGCCAAGTCTAATATGGTTGATATTCAGAAAGACAGTGATGTTAAGCTCAATTACCTATGTTATAGAGTAATAGCATCACGAAGCTTCTTTGCTGGAGGATTGAGAATGTAATTAAACAGAAAATATATTGGAGAAAAAGAACATCTATGAGGATAGCCAAATTTTTGGCCCTAGGTTTTCAAGGTCAGTGAGGTCTCAGGACATAAGGGAATCTGTAGAGTAACAACATATAACTCAGTTGTTTCCAAATTTTCTCTCAAGAAGATTAGGGGAATACAGAGGAAAGGGACAAATAAAGAATAGTGTGTCTAAGGAGAGTCATCTCTAGAAAAAACATTCTCTCGGGCTTTCTCAGAGAGCAATCCGATCAAGCAAGGACTGTCACTCGTCCCAGTGACTGACAGTGAGAACACTTCTACAAAGCACTGTACATGTTTCCAAATTTAATCCTGAGGGGATTTGACCTTGGAAGATACAAAAAGATGAATATTTTGTTATAAAGGTCTTGCTTTGACTTGCCCTTGATCACTTAGCAGAAAAGCTTAATTACAAGGCATAAAACACAGAGCTAGATTAGCATGATGAGTTGTAAGAGGCATAAACCAACAGCCTCCAACATTGCCAGTTTCACTGGTAACCTACTGCAATTATGTAACATTGGACTATGTATGCAACTACCTCGTCTTAGTTCAAAGAGAAGCAATTTTTTTTCTTTTTTTTTTCTTTCCTTACCAATATCGATTAGAAAATTTATCACAACTACACC
>PVKN010043125.1:0-10282 GCA_004027915.1 Capromys pilorides | reverse complement strand
TGTCAGATAAAATTTTGGGACCTAAGAGTAATTTTTTAAAAAAGAACTTCAACAGCAGATGTTGAAACACAAAAGTGTGGATTTCTTGATTGATAAAAATTGATGTTTTTTGAATTTTTAAAATTAATTTTAATGAAAAGAAATTGCAATAAGACAGTTTCACAATAGGTTAGTAGTACAATTCCAATAACACATTGCATATTGTTGTCTTCATAGTATTTGTTCAGAGTACAAGATGCAAACTTGATATCTTGTATAAACACTATTAATACAAAGATTTCTTCTCATTGACCTAAGAGAAAGTAGCTGTATATATAGTCCAATAGTCCATAACAGTAGTGGGTTTTTATTACAACTGGCAATGTTGAAAGCTGTTAACTTGAGTCTTTTACAGTTTAGTGTATTAATATGCCTTTACTTTTTATACCTTGTGGTTAGTTTTTTCTGCTGGATAGTTAAGTCCAAGTTGAAACAAGACCTATATAACAAAACATGTAATTTTTGTATCTGACAAGGTCAGTCAAATCCCCTCAAGATTTACCCTGAAACCATGTACAGCATTTTGTAGAACTTTTGTCACTGTCAGCTGTCTGGATGAGTCATGGCCATTGCTTGACCAATTTGCTCTCTATGAAAGTCTGAGGGAATGTTTTCTCTCTAAGTGACTCTCCTTAGGCACACTATGCATCGTCGATCCCTTTCCTCTGTGGCCCCACAGTCTCCTTGAACAGAAAATTTGGGACACTGCTGAGTCATAGGATGTTACAGCACAGGTTCTCTTGTGTCTTGAGTCCTTACTGACCTTCAAGGGCTAGGGCCAAAATATTGACTATCTGTGTAGTCAATATTTTGGCCTGCTAATTAATTTTTGGTCTGCTAATTTAAGTAGTTAAAAATTGATGTCTTAAAGGATTGTGTGACATTGCAAGCTGCATCTTCTAGTCATGAAAATGTTAAGGAAAAAGAAATAGTCACTTTAGTTTATTTTATAGTTATCCAAGAATTGCTAGAGACTTATTACACTCGATGAAAGGAAAATGTTTGCCTTATGACTTCCTTTTTTCACTTCCTGTGCACTGATTCCTCAGTCGAGGAATATTCCACTAAATGTTAGATTTTTCTGCTTCACATCATGTATGTCAGTGCCTCACACTTTGCTTAGATCCAGTCAGACAAAGATAAATGCAAATAAGCAGAATCATAAGTTTTTTTTTTTTTTTTCCCACAGATCCACAACAAACTTGCACATCTCATCACGCCTCTCCAGAGACCTTCTCAAGATTCTATTACATATTGAAATTGCCGATGTCATTGATTGTGGTTGTCTGGGCAATGTACTGTAAATGGGATATAGTCTGACTTAGTTATACAGTATCTTAAGTAGATCTCATTGGGGGATCATTTGGTTTGTTTAGCTGGCCTTTTTTAGTGTTTTTAATTAACTGATTTTGTTTGGAGGGGAATGCTGCTGGAGGAAGGAAATAACCTTCACAAAGAATAAAATTACTCTTTAGCTTTTCAGAGAAAATGAAATAAATATACACACAGATGTGCACACAGTTACATGCACTTACACAACACACAAAGCTTTGTATGTACTTCTATGCATGTACATGTAACATGCAACATTACTTCTGTCAATGAAGTGTTAAATTTACTTAATATCTTTCACTTTCTTGGCTGAATGCTGTGTTACTTCAGGATTTATTAAAAAGACATGTTGACAGTCCACCCCTTGCCTGTGTGTTGTTGCACAGCCCCTTCTTGGCTTATGGTAGCTCCCCACATCCTCCTACTGAACATAATGCAGCATCCTATGGAAAAATGAGGATGCTCTAAGCTGCTCTTGATCTCTGCCCTCCACATGTCCATGTTCCAATTCCATTTCCACAAATTGTGCCTCTCATCTCTGGAATGAGGTCTACAGAGGAATCAGTGTTCATCTCCTTATTTTAATCATTGCTAGGAAAAGAAGACCCACAATTTCAGTACTAAGCACCAGAGTTGTGAGTAAAGTGTCGCTCTTGGGTCACTGGCTTGCTCTCTTGAACTTGCTTCTGTGACGAGGACATGTGGGGTATGACTGTCCCACCTCACTAGTATCCAGCAGGATGTCGCACATGGCTGTGGGGCCAAGTCCATTCCTCTGAGAAGTAACAACTCTTTTCTACAGACTATTTCCTTCACTTATGCTTTAGGTATTGTGCTGCAAAAATTGCTTGCAGTTTCAAGGAAAAGCATCTTTAAATGACTCATAACCTGGAAAATAATACTTTTTATATTTTTAATAGGTGTTAATAGTCATGGCTAGCTTAATGTTTAGGTTAATATTTTACCCAAAAAGTTCCCATAAATCACATATTAACAAAGTCTAGGCCAGACCATTAAAACCAAAGAGCAAGTGTAACATGTGATCATTCTAATGTGGCCAGCTCGACAGTCTAAAATTTAAATATTCCAAATAAGCAAAAAGCTTAAATTCTAGGGAAAACTGATGTGATTTTTGGTTCTCTCGATGTGCATACAGATCAAAGGTGAATGGAAGCAAGAATCTACAGCTCACCCCAGGCAGCTCCAAGTCACTCCCCTTTTGTCCATGGTCATGTTTCTGTTCTCAGCCAAAATTGATATTAAAATTCTTCTAATTATGTAGCAGCATGGGTAACATTTGTTGTGAAGTGTAGATGTTTTCAATTCTCACCTAGTTTTTATAATGTCAAGGGAAGAGGGGAAAGGAAGGATAGGAAAAAGAAAAATATACACAAGGTAGTTAAGAAAGATATACAGCTAGTTTCTCTTAGTTCATTGGAAAAAAAGGTTTGTGCTAGTATTGTTTGGACATGATATTATGCCTATATCTTGTATTCAGAATAACTCCTACAAAGCCAACAATATGCAAGGTATTAATTTTTGTAACTTCCCTACTCACCTGTTTTGAAACTCTTATTTTATTGTTAGTTTCCTTCCTTCCTTCCTTCCTTCCTTCCTTCCTTCCTTCCTTCCTTCCTTCCTTCCTTCCTTTGTCCCTCCCTCCCTCCCTCTTTTCTTCTTGCCTACCTTCTTTTTTGTATCTTAGGGAAGGGTCTACTGGGTATTCAGAGTCTTACTTACTAGATCAGGCTCATAGTGATCCACCTGTTTATAGCCTCCCAAGTATTGGGATTATAGGTGTGTGCACCAGCCTGTCCAGTCTCAGTTGCAGTCTCAGTGTGCCCTGGGGGCGGGGCTGGCACAGCAGGCCCAGGGATCAAACCCTGGGCCCCTGTACCTACTTGCAGGTGCTTTCATCTGCTGAGCTATTTAAACAGCCCTTGCTTTTCTTTAAAATAAAAAACGAAGCATCATTATTGAAACATGCACTAATGAATCTGACTATATTTGATTAGAATATTGTGTCTGTAGGAAAGACAGAGGGGTGAACAGACAGTGCCCCAAGAATTTTTAGTGCAGTAAAACTACCGTGTCTGACACAGGCCATTATATTTTCTTTTAGGCTGATGGAATGAACAACACTAAGAATGGAGTTCCATATAAAATGTGGATTTTGGGTGATAATGATGCACCAGTGCTGATGTATCATTTGTAACAAACATACCCCTGAGGTGGGGAGGTTGGTCATGTAAGAGAGCAGAGAATATACAGGAAAGCTTGTAGTTTTCTCTTCATATTTCCTGAGAAACTTAAAACTGCTCTAAAAATAGTCTATTAAAAAAAAGAGAAATCAAAGGAGCACAACCATCATGACAAAATTCCACTTCAGATCTTATCTGCTGCTGCAAATAAGAGAGCAAGATGCATTGCTGAGGCCAGCACATTCCCCTCCTATCTGAAAGTCCCAACAGGCTAGTTTAAAGCTGTGACAATGTGTTATTGCTTAAATCCTTGGCTGAAAAGAATTCCAACATGAGGAATTTGAGGGAAGTTTTCACTTTTAAGACAGAAGGCAGAGGGAGGCAGAGGATGTGGACCACTGAGGTTTTCAGTGCCAGAGATCCTGGCAGCAAAGCTAGTCTAGACATGGTGGTGGGTGCCTGTAATCCTAGCTCTTAGGAGGAGGCTGTGAACAGGCAGATCACTGTGAGTCCGATCTATTAGTGAGACCCTGAACACCCTGTAGACCCTTCCCTAAAAACATAATATATACAAATAAAATATAATTAATGTATAAATATATATTTATATAAATATAATAATGTTATATATATCAGGGAATAGTTGGCTACTCCTACCAACACTACCACAGCTGTGAGCAGTACAGAAGTACAGATGTTCTCCCCTGTGAGGCCTTATCCTGTAAGGGTTTAATTTCCTCATGTAATGAATCATTCTTTTGCATTGTTTGAAACATTATTTTCTCAAAAAGAACTTCATCATCTTTGTAACCCTTAGACAGCTGTTCTTAAGTTGACTGAAACTCTTTCAAACACTAAATTGAGCCTCTGGTGCAGGAGGCAGAGCTAGGCTGCCAAATGGGCCAATGATCCTCTTTGCCCTTCCCTGGTAACCTGGTGATGGGTGGTTACTAGCTCTACTAGTATGATCCTGCTTGAATTTTTTTATTTTTTGTGTTTTGGAGACAGTGTCACTACGTAGTTCAGGCTTTTTGAACTCAGCCTGTGGCCCAGGTTGACCTCAAACTCGCAAGGATCTTTCTGCCTCTACCTGCGGAGTGCTGGAATTACAGATGTGTCCTCTGAGGTATAAACCCATGCATCCAGTCAGCAGGAAGTAGCCAGATGATCTTTGCCCTTTATCTATCAAATAGAGTCTGGGATGATGAGTCAGGACTCAAAGTTTCCCAGGCACCCTGCCCAAACACTCGCATTCTGTGCTCTGGTCTCAGCTCACTTCCCTGTCACTTAAAGAGTCAAACCACAAAGAAGAAAAATGACGCCCACCTGCGAACTATGACCCTCCTCCTCCACCTGTGATTTGGCTGTTTCAGCTTGCAAACACCCTACCCTAAAAAAGCCTATAAAACATCATGACCCCTTTTGTTTGGGGCTGTCTCAGTCTGCTAGACAGCCAGTCCAACACATCTTCTCACATCAGAATCCTTGGTCTGTCTGCTGTGGCCCATGGAAATGAACCCACTGTGTCCGACTGGCTAGATATTTTGCTCCTGGTTTAATTTGCTGGGTCTCACCCCGAGCTTGTCTGCAGGGAGTTCCGCCACAGGGTGCCAATTCGGACCTCTCTCTGCTGGGGGTTGTTCCAGCACCCTCCCAGAATGCATGGTCTGGTCGGTTGGGCAGGTTCTTACCTAATGTGTACCACCACAACTGGCTCCTTCTTGAATCTTTGAACTGCGGAGAGGTGAGACAGAAAGAGATCCAGGGAGAACAGAAACAGTCTCTGTGACAGCAGAGCTGGGAATCGATTAGCAAAGATGGCATCAAGAATTCGTGGCACTCTCCGATGTGGGTATCGACGATCCTGTGGCAGTGATCTTGCAGTGGCAAGCAGAAACACTGAAACAGCACCCAGGATGTGGAGGCAGATTTATTGACATTGATGGACAAGATGGAGATGATCTCCATAATATCAGGCCCTGATCTCTGATGGTCTAGAGCTTATATTGGGTAAACAAGCAAGAAATTACAGAGGCAAGGTGGCTTGTCAATTGTGATTGGTTTATACCATGTGAGCACAATGAGCAGCCACTTCTAAGAGACAGGAGAAACTGGACCTGGAACAGGAACTGTTACCTGGGCAACTAAGAAGCTAAAGTACACTTGCTGGGGGTGGAGGGATTTCCTGTTACAGTCTTGACACTGGGACCCTGAAACAGAGTTCCTGAAGTATGACATTAGCTGTGGTTTCTTGTTGCCTTGCTTCTCCTGCTTCCCTTCAATATTCTGAGGCAAGATCTTTAGCTTTTCTCTTGTTTCTGCCCAACTGTCCAACATGCTTACAGTAAAGCCTTTGGCCATGGTCAGATATTTGCCTTCTATTATTTTAGTAAAGACTGTTCTATTGTCTACAGAGCCACTTCTCTCTCTCTCTCTCTCTCTCTCTCTCTCTCTCTCTCTCTTTCTTTGAGGGAGCGGGGTTCAAACTCACAACCTTGCACTTGTCAGGCAGGCACTTGTGGCACAAAGCTATCTCCCCAGCCCCTACAGAGCCATTTCTTGAGGCTCTGGCTTGTGCATGAGTTTCTGGGGTGACCTGAAGGCATGAATGTGGGGAGCAATGTATCTTGATTTAAGTGAATTGATTTATATCCAGCGAAAGCTGGAAGGCAGAAAAGGAAATGAAATGTTTCAGCATGCTATCGTCATCCAGTCCTATTTATTTATTTATTTATTTACTTGATACAGGGTGTTCCTCTCGTCTCAGGCTCCCTAGCACTGGAATTACAGGTATGCACTGCCATACCCAGTTTTGGTGGATGGGATCTGGTACAGCATGCAGTACTGCAGATCAAACCAGGGTCTTTGTGCTTGCCAGGCAGGAGCTTAGACCACTGAGTTTTATCTTGCCCACCGATTTGCAATGTTTTATTGTGAAATGTGGCAGGATAACTCCTTTGGGATATATCTCAGCCATCTTTAATGATGAAAAGTTACACAGTTTTCCCTTTTCAAACCATTTGTAGAAATAGAGTATCATTTTCATGAGCTGAATTTTCTATGTACAGTGCTGCTTCTATTATGTTTCACAGGTTTTGTTGCTCTGCTTTTTCTCTTCTTTTAAACTTGCTCTAATAGTATGGCTGCCTTTTTCTTTTTAAATTATGGGCTCTCTTTTCTCACTTGTTTCAATATGACAGATTATAAACAAAGAATGACAATATTACACTTAGCAATTCAGGGCCTGGGAGATAGCTCAGTGGCATAAGCACTCGCTTGGCAAGCACAAGGTCCTGAGTTTGATCCCTGGTTAAAAAAAAAAAAAAATTAAAAAAATTGTTTTCTTTAAAAATCCTTTTGAGCTTAGAGAAACATTTACTACATAGGCAACTAGAATCTATTGAGTATTTCAATTGTGTTTTCCACATCTTATACTGATAAAAATCTCAGGAGAACAAATAATAAGAAGCAATCCTCTAACCCAAGGTTCTCAGTCTTTATAACTCCAAAGTCTCTTTAAGTAAGAAAATATTCTCATTGTGCTACTGATATTATATGCAATGTATAACAAAAAACTAATGATCTTGATTTGAGGATGCCTGAAGCTCTTCTAACTTCAGTCGAGTGAGAGATTAGAGTATCAATATCTATTAGAACACTGTGCTACTTTTAAAACTTAAAAGTGTAATTAATCCCCCAAGGGAATAATTTAGGAATATTTCTTAATAGCATCAAAATTCCAAATGCAACAGGGAGTTGTTGGGACAGCATGAAGCTTCCACCCTTACTGCTTGAGAGATCTGTTAGACTATTATCAACTCTAAAGTCAGCTGTTATTGTAACTCTAAGGTAAGAAAGCACTATTAGACTAAACCTTTAATAATTCTTATTCCTGAAGCTTTCAGGACATACAGTGAAGCAGCATGGTAATAGAATTTTTTTTAAAAAAGTTGTCATTTTTGAAGTCTGGCCATGAGAAGTAACTAGTATGGTGGTTTTAAGTGGATAGCCAGCTTGGTTTGACCATAGATTTGTGTATTGGCAATATTGCATCTTTTGCTTCTCCTCAATCTTTTTAATAAGAAATAACAATATGATAATTTCAAAACACATTAGTAGTGCATTCATAATAATTGACACATTGAATATTGTTGTCCTCATAGTAGTTATACAGAGCACAGGGTATAGACATGAAAAATTTTCTAATACGTATTAGTAGAGGAGGAAAAAAAGAAAACAAATTTCTTCTCTTTGTACTAAGAGGGAGTAGTTGTATATATAGTCCAATGTTCCATAATTGCATTGGGTTACTGGTGAAACTGGCAATGTTGGAGAATGTTGGTTTAAGCCTCTTACAGCTCATCATACTAATCTAGCTCTGCATTTCATGCCTCGTAATTAAGCTTTTCTTCTGGGTGATCAAGGGCAAGTTAAGACCAGACCTGTATAACAAAACATTCATCTTTGTATCTTCCAGGGTCAAATCCCCTCAGGATTAACTTTGGAACCACATACAGTACTTTGTAGAACCGTTGCCAGTGTCAGCCATCGGGATGAGTCATGGCCATTGCTTGACCAGTTTGCTCTCTGTGAAAGCTTGAGAGAATGTCCTCTCTCTAGGTGACTCTCTTTAGGCACACTATACTTCATTTATCCATTTCCTCTGAGATCCCTTAATTTCCTTGAGCAGAAAATTTGGGAAAAGATTGAGTTACAGGATGTTACAGCACAGGTTCTCTTATGTCCTGAGTCCTCACTGACTTTGAAGGGCTAAGATCAAAATGTTGGCTATCCTCGTAGCCCTTATTTTTCTCCAATTTTTGGTCTGTTAACTTACATTCTCAACCTTCCAGCAGAGAAGCTTCATGATACTATTACTCTATAACACAGACAATTGAGCACAACATCACTGTCTTTCTGAGTATCAAACATCTTAGACTTATCTTGCAATTGGTATTTTCTGTCAATCATTGATATTCTAATAAATCTCTTTAAATGTGATAAAAATATTTACACATTTTTACACAGATGTTTAGAAATCCAAGGATGTACAAAATTATAGACTGTCAAGCATATGGCATTTTGTCTAGTCTCTTACTCTCACTTAATAGCCTTTTTTGTTTTTTTGTTAATTAACCATTTACTTGAGAGAGAGTATAGCAGTAACTGAGTTTACATTAGAAGCAGTACACATCTAAAAGACCAGAACGACATGCATTCCAAGCATAATTCCAATGCTGCACGCTGCTATCATCAATGTGAAAAACCTTTTAAAGGTTCCTAGGACCAATATTGAGTTCATCCTGTGTACATAAGTGCATGGTTTTGCTTTCTGCTATGTTTCCTCTCTTTTCTGCTTCCAGTCACTTCATTGTTTAATCCATAAGTCTTTGATTTCCATTCAGCTGTGTTATGCCTTTCCATTTTAATTTCTTTTTTTAGATTTCTTACACTAGGAAGGCTATACAATATTTACACATGTAGGTCTGCTTTATTTCATTTATGAGTACATGTTCAATATACATCCATTTATATATGAAGTCTTCCAGTTTATCATTCTTTATAGCTGAGTAATATTCCATTGTATAAAAATACCACATCTTTTTCAACCATTCTTCAAGTGATGGGCATTTCGATTGTTTCAAAGATTTGGTAATCACAAATTGTGCACAGATATTGCTATAGTATGATGTTTTCAGTTCTTCTGGGAAAATTCTCAGTAGAGGGATAGCTGGCTTGAGTGAGATTTCCAGTTCTAGATTTTAAGGAGCCTCCATACTACTTTCCATAATGGTTGCACCAATCTGCATTCCCACCAGCAGTGGAGAAGGGTTCCCTTTTCCCCACAGCCTCTCCAGCATTTGTTGTTGGTTGATTTCTTTATGATAGCCATTCTTTCTGGAGTGAGATGGTATTCAAGTGTTGTTTTAATTTGCATTTTATGGATGGCTAGTGATGTGGAGCATTTCTTCATGTACTTATAGGCTTGCTGAATTTCTTTCTCTGAGAAGTTTGTGTTCATCTAAGATGCCTGTTTCTGGATTGGGTCTTTGAATTTTGGGACCCTAATGGTTTTTAGTTCTTTATAAATTCTAGATAGAAGACCTTTGTCTGAATACTTATTAGTTAAAATATTTTCAAAATTTGTGGGTTGTTTTCACTCTGTTGGTAATTTCTTTTGATGTGCAAAAACTTCTTAGCCGGAGGAGGTCCCATTTGTTGATGCGTTCAAGTGTTAAACGTGCATTTTGATTTTTGTCCATGAACTTTTTGCCTACCCTGATGTCTTCAAGATTTTCTCCCACTTCTCTTCCAGGAGATTTAACGTTTCTCTTTCAATATTTAGATCGTTAATCCATTTAGACTTTAGATTAGTGCATGGTGATAGACTTGGGTCAAGTTTTAGTTTTTGACATGTAGAGAGCCAGCTTTTCCAACATCATTTGTTAAAGAGGCTATCTTTCTTCCTGTAAGCATGTTTGGCCCCTCTGTTGAAGATAAGTTGGCTGAGTGTGTTTGTATTTGCTTCTGCATCTTCTAATCTATTCTAATCTAATCTATTGATCCTCAGGTCTATTTTTTGCGAATACCGTGCTGATTTTATTACTGTAGCTTTATAGTATAACTTTAGGTCAGGGATTGTAATGCCTCCTGCCTTACCTTTGTTGGCCAGAATTGTCTTTACAATTCTGGGTCTTTTTTGATTCCAA